>JAZHYW010042484.1:0-61420 GCA_037355805.1 Ixodes ricinus | reverse complement strand
GGATGCGAATCACTGCTGACAGGCGAGGAGGCTTTCGCCTTTGCCTTTTCCCGCTTTCGGGGAGGGGGACTCGTCCGGTGACCGCAAAAGAGATAGGACGTGTGTCGGCGACTTCACCGACGCTTCCCCCATCTTGGCTCTCCAGAACCCCGCGTCTGGCAGGTAAGGACCTTTTCTTACCATGCCGACGCGGGGGGCATTTTGGATGGGGACATTGTAGTTCTTTTGGAAGAGTGTTATAATAAATGCTCTTGTACTCTGTCCTTAGTCTGGTACGTGTGTCTTCTCTTCCGCTACATTCGAGAGAGTGAGACAAGGTAGTCGATCATTGGCACCGACGGAGGTAATTAATCGAACCGACCCGCGGTAATGTAGCCCTAAACGTCGTCTATATTGCCGCGGAGATCGTGGGGACCACGCTACTAGGTTGGACGTCTCCTTTGAGATTGCCGCCGCTGTTGAGATAACCCTTTGGTTACTCTATGGTACCTGTGTTGGTAGCTAGCAAGATCCCACATAAAATGCGGATGTGGGGATTCCTGTGGTCTCCTTCCTCGATGGCTGCGATAACGGCCGCAGGTCGGAACACTCGGCCTCCTTCGCCGTGAGCTCCGACCTGTTCGTGAGGCGAAGGGCCGCCTGGCTTGGGGGCCCTCCTCTCACTCTTTCTCGGGGGACCGATTTCCGTCCCCCGCTCGCATGCGAATCACTGCTGACAGGCGTGGAGGCTTTCGCCTCGACTTTTCCCGCTTTCGGGAAGGAGACTCGTCCGGTGACCGCGAAAGAGATAGGACCTGTGTCGGCGACTTCACCGACGCTTCCCCATCTTGGCTCTCCGGGACCCCGCGTCTGGCAGGTAAGGACCTTTTCTTACCATGCCGACGCGGGGGCATTTTGGATGGGGACATTGTAGTTCTTTTGGACAAGTGTTATAATAAATGCTCTTGGACTCTGTCCTTACTCTGGTACGTGCGTCTTCTCTTCTGCTACATTCGAGATAGTGAGACAAGGTAGTCGATCATTGGCACCGATGGAGGTAATTAATCGAACCGACCGGCGGTAATGTAGCCCTAAACGTCGTCTATATTTTTTTTTCTTTATTTGTTTTGCGGGTTTGCCGCGTAGGGGGCAGAGATAAAGGCGTGGTGCCTGACAAAGCCTCTGCCGCGGAGATGTGGGGACCGCGCTACTAGGTTGGACGTCTCCTTTGAGATCGCCGCCGCTGTTGAGATAACCCTTTGGTTACTCTATCGGTACCTGTGTTGGTAGCTAGCAAGATCCCACCTAGAATGGCGCTCCACGTTGGGCGCCATTTAACATGGGATATTGCTACCAAAACAGTAGGTAGAAAAGTGAATGCACGTTTTTAGAATATCCATAGCCTCTATGCGCATGTTATAGAAATTTCGTAGAAAGTGGATAAATATATTTGTAAGGGTAAGTTTCTCAGCAATCGGAGCAAGAAGGGCGCGTCGTGGTGCCGAATGTGGCATTCGCTTGCGGTAATAGTTTAGACCGTTCCTGCTATGCGCAAGCTTACGATTAGCTTCTACAACGGTTCTGCAACATACCGCCAAAATTATAGTTCTCAGAAGATACATGACGACTCGTTCTGAACTTGCTATTTGCTACAGATATTTTATATTTACGAAGCAAAGCAGTAATACCCCTGTCAGACGGGCTAGTTTAGTGTCACTACGAGCGAGTGCACTTCAACCCGTCGAAACACACTCCAAGTGTGTTGGTGCTACACGGTAAAACTTAGTGTCACTCCAAAAGGATGGCAATGACGATGGGTAAGTAATGGGCACGCAAAATATTACAGTGCATACGCATTTGTTTCATAAATAACTTCGTCGTCTTATTAGAAACGCGTTACCCCAAATTGTTGTGCTAAGTCACGAGCTTTAATCCAAATTTAAATCCAATTTGATTATTACGATCAGCCATTACAAGCCAGTGATACACGTCCGCACGCCGGTACGATGCTCATCCAGATCGAAACGAGCAGGGGTAGGGAGGTGGTGAACACAGGATTCCTGGGTTCTGCAGCGCGAGCTTTCGCTCCGCGTGCTCCGAGCTGGTGTGCGCGAGCCCACTCGGTCACTTGCCACTCGCCACAACGAAACATCATGGAGTGTGGGGATCGAGGACGAGCTGGAGGGCGATATCCGCGACGTTGGACAGTGGAAGCGCGTGGTTGGGGCACTTTTCTCCGTGAGAGCCCAACGCCTTTCAGATGAGAGGCAGCTGGACCTGGATGCCGACGCACAGGCAAGAATTTCAAGTGAGCATCGATCAGCAGCTGCAGGCCATAGAGTTTAGCGATCGTTCAGCCGATACGCCGCGCTTGGCATCACTGGACCAGCCCACATAGCGTCCTGACCAACAACCTTCCCGTGATCAGTCGAGAACGGTGGACTTTACAGAGGAACGAACGGTGGTTCGAAGACACCTTGCCCCATTTGGGCGAGTTTTATTTCAAGCAAGCCTTTCGCGTCTCTCCTGCCACCTTCAGATTCCTGGTGGAGTCTTGCAGGTGCCTCCTGGCCGTCGCTGGCCGTCGCGCAGGGGCTAAGGCTGGAAACTAGATTAGCCGCTTGTTTTTCTACAATGCACTACTGTCCTGCCAACAGAAAACAAGTTCGCATCTAATATTACTGCTATCTAAATAATACTAATTTTACGCAGCGTTAATTTCTTCTATTATTTTTACTCCTTGAACACTGCTATCGAGATTACACACTCGGTCTACCGGAGCGAGCGTAGTGTGCTCCCCGAACTCACTTCATTGGAAGTGTGTTCTTCGGGCAGGGCTGGAAATTGAGCTCAGGATCACTGGGTTCTCCAGCGCGAGCTTTCTCTCCACGTACTCCGATCTGGTGGGCGCTAGCCCACTCGGCCACCGATACCCCTTAATAAAGACACATTAAAAAAGTAGACGTTTACAATTCTCTGTAATGCCGAATTGGAGCGCAGCTCTTGAGGAGGAGGAGGGGAGGTACGACGGGGAAGGTATGCAGCTGCTCCTCTCCGTACCCTCCTATCCTCCTCTCCTGCTCCCATCCCACTTAACGGAAAATTTTCGCTAAATTTCCCGCTAAATTTAGCAGGGAAATTTTCCCGCTGAGTCGACGTGTGACGTAACATGAGACGTCACCTGAAATTTGAAGTGTGACGTCACGTGACGTCACACGGGTAAATATTTTTCTAAATTTAGCAGAAAATCTTTCGCCAAACTTAGCAAAACTTTTACCACAAAATTTAGTGAGAACAGTTTACCCTCGTGACGTCACACATGATGTCACACGTGACGACACACGTGACGTCATGTGTGACGTCATTTTGGGAAACAGCCCTTAATGCAACGCGCGGTTACGCCGACGCCTCTCAACTCAGAAACGGGTGCCTAGGAGCTGTGCTCAAAAACAACGTTACATTAATGAATGATTTTTACGTTAATTGGATGATTCTGATCGATCATCGCAAGCCAAGACAAAGAACGAAGCATATCCAACTTCGGCGTTCCGCTTCGTACCACGGAAGTCTACGAGGAGGCCCTGAAACTGCCTAATTAGATCATAATTATCGTGTTGTCTCGAATAGTTACATGCTGAAACAAAAGTAGGCTCCATCATTTTCTGCTAACCAAGATAGCCGTTGAATGACTGACTTTGTCGTCGTCTTTTATCAATTCACCGCTGCGCTAATCTTGGTTCAGATCAGCCTAAACTCCAAGTCCACCCCACTATTTTTTGGCAATGCCACTCTTCTACATGCATCCTCTGTTTCACGAATTTATTTTTCTTGATAAAATAAAGCTTACGCCATCCTTTTGGTTTCTGTGTTGTTATGTTTTCCTGTTGAAATTAGGGTGCCTTCATGTGCGATTTACCTGGGGTGATAACATCTGGCCATTTTGTTTCGAACGCTTATTTTTATTTTTTGTTCTGAAGCGCGTGAAAGAGCGTGTCCCATGCACGCGCTCGTGGCACTGACTGTGCTACCGCGACATTTTGTTTCCAGCGATTTCTTTCTATTTTCCCTGTGAACGCGTGCTGTCGGCATCGGGTACTACAAACGATGGCATCTCCCTAAACAGAAGGACATTGAGGTACTCTATACTCTATTTCACCTTGTGATGTACCGCAAGAAAGGCTACGGCGCGAGCTCCTTGCTCTAGGGCACGTCTTGGCGTCACAAGCTCTCGTACATCAAGGGCAGTTGCTAATGTTATGAGCTCGCGCTTCTAGCCTTCGCTGCGGTACAACATAAGGTGAAACGGAGTATAGTTGAAACACTCCTATTGATGCCACGCACTCGATCGAGCGAAGTGAGTTCGTCAAACGCACTCCAAGCCAAGTGTGTTCCTCAGCAAAGAGCCGTGTGGCACACTACAGAAATGTCACTAAGGGCGAAGTGCACTCGCTTGTAGTGACACTAAACTAGCCCGTCTGACAGGGGTATAAGATAGCCTTAGCGTCTTATCTGACTGATCGGAACTGCTCTTGCGAATAGGCCAGTCTTGCGTTTTGCGGTGCCGTGCTGCGCACTATGCGCAACACAAATGGCATGCAGCTGATCACAAGGGTTGCTATCATGCGCGAGTCGGTAGTTTTAGTTTCTCTGTAGACCCCAGAATCAAAACTGTGAGATAAGAAACCTGCAAAACTACGCAAGCCATTGGAAAAATAGACACCTCTTAATTCAGGGACACTTCCTTTACTAAAACAAGTCGTGACCCGAAACTCAAGAAAGTGTAGCGGAGTTACCTTTCAGGCAGTGAAACACCTGGTACTACTTGCTAGAATCGGCGCCTCAGCTTAGACTGCGGGAAGGAGAGCCTAGCAAGCATGGAGGTAGGAAACTTCTGGAGGCGACATGACACTGTGGAGGGACACGCCCCCAACAATGACCAAAACCAAGAGACGCTATTGGACGAAAGTCGGAGCTGAGTTGGTGCCAAGAGCCGCTTTGGTCACCCTCCGAGGACCCTTCCGAGGGTGACCAAAGTGCTGCTGGCACCAAGTCACTTCTGCCTTTCGTCCAATAGCCTCTCTGGGCTTTGGTCATCGTTGGGGCGTGTCCCTCCACAGTGTCATGTCGCCTCCAGAAGCTGCCTACCTTCATGCCACCAAGCCTGGGCCGCACGAGTTCTTGAGACGCGGCTTCACGTGCCACTCCGCTCCTGCCCTAGGTTTGGCAGTGCTTTCTATCACAGTCTCTGCGGAGACGCTGATTCTAGCAAGCCGCCCTGGCCTTCCAGTTCAGCACACTAATGCGAAACGTATAGTAGCATCAAATAAAGAACCTACCTCTACCGAAAAAAAAAATAGTCTGAGACGTAAATAGAAATTATCACGGAAATTGCATATCCAGCAGAGATATGGTAAATTACAAGCTGAATGCATGTTTTCCATCTTTTTGCGACCTCAAATCTGCACTTGTAGTGCATAAGCAGTTAGACAAAATGGTGTCATGCTAGGTATTACGAAGCTGAAAAAATTGTTGCCTGGAAAAGTGACTAGATATGGCCAGGGTAGAAACGCATCCAAGCGGGATCAATCAATTCTGATTTCGGGAGCAAGAAAACATCCTGGAAATGACAAATCCACTTTGGGAGAACCAGAAGATTACTACTGAATATATTAAACTGAAAAATACGATGACGTATTAGTCTTTAAAAAAAACTAGAACACTAATATTTTTCGTTGTTGTCTATAATGTCAAATCAGGCGAGAAAAATAAGTCAAAACATTTAAACAAACCATTTTTCTAAGTTCTAAGTTCAGTCATTTTAATGTGTGTAGCTTGGGTGAAACTTCTATCACTGCCATTCTGGTACTTGGTGATAGGCACATAATTGCTCCATGATGAAAATAATCCCTGGAGAAGGGGAACAAGACGGACAAAAGACAAACACAAATCTCCAAACCCAGCTAGGTGACTGGTGGGCGACCCAAAAGATCCGCCTGGTCCGGGCATCGAACCCGGGACCTCTCCATTACAGGTGGAGCGCTCTTTTTCGGTCGCGCACCAGTCACCTAGCGGTGTTTGGAGATTTGTGTTTGTCCTTTGTCCGTCTTGTTCCCCTTCTCCAGGGATTATTTTCATCATTCTTCTCCAGCTCGCTTGCACCTTTGCATTTAATTGCGTGATAATCATAATTGCTCCAATTGCTGCAATTATGGGAGCCCTAGATAAAAAGCTTACTATAATTCTGTCTGTTGGCATAAGTAAGGTCATGAGGTGCCCCTCATGCACCCTATGCCAGTAGATAAAGTGCATCAAGGAAGCCATGGAAATATATTGGGAAGGGAACACTATATCAGCATAATCTTTGGTGCAACGAAAGTTAAAAAAAAGGTGAACAAGTTCTGGAAAACAATATAACTTTTTTTATATTTGCCTGAGCATTGTTATAGAATATTAAACTTACTGAACGAAAAATTTCGATAGAAACATCAAAATATCCTCCACAACCTATGCAACTATTGTACAAACAAAATACGTACAAACAAAAATACGGATTGACTTACTGTAAAGGATCATAATATGTCCTGAAAATAAGGGTAAAGTCGCAGGCTAGCTCGTGAACAATCGTATTTATACATATAAACCCCGAGAAAGGAAATGGCAGTGCCGTAGTATTGGGAATTACATAAGAAATAATAAAATGAACATTGACAAGCCTCGAAGTATTTTGCTGCGAAAAGTTACCTATTTTATGTAGAATAAAAATGCAAATTTAAAATATTCGGAAATAAAAATAGCACTTTTGTTTTGACGAAAACCGGTCGTTTCGTGCGTACGCCAAGCCCAAGTGAGCATCGCTCATTTCTACTATGGTCCACGCCAAGCCTGGGTGGAGCGAAGCTACACAGAGTAAGCTTGGAAAAATGACCCTGAGCGAGCCGAGTTTACCGCCCGGACAATGCGCCTGGTGCTCCGAAAGGGTGTCACCCTCGACCATCACCCCATCAACTGCGCTTCGACAGCGGCTTGGTATTGGACATTTTGCCTGGGAGGTCCCCTGTATGCCTCCGGTGCCACAGGGCATATCCGTTGAGACTACTGGACTTCCTGGTCCTCCGAGTGCCACGCCTATGGCCAAGAGCGTGACGACTGTGTCATCCCTTACGCCCGAGCTGCGGGACGAGGGGTCAACGACGACCACGTCGACGACATGATGGACGAGGAAGAAGCGGAGAGAACTGCCGCGCCAGTGAAACCCCAGGCCGAGCAAACGAAGAGGGACGACGCGCCCGGCACCACCCCCGAAGTGAGCAGCCCCGTGCCGCCGGACAGCCGTCGACTGCGGCTCCTGCCTATCAACCTGCAGTTGAGCGCTCGACGGCACCTTCAACGGGGAGCGCCGAGGCTTGTGCTACGCCTTTTTCAGAAGAGGTCACCCCCGCACCAGAGATGGACGGCGAGCTAAGTTCTGCGAATCGTAGGCTTGAAGACGTCACGGACACGACTGATCAGGAACTTCGCCTGCGTTAGCTGGAACGTAAGAGGAGGATGGTGCCGGGCTGGTGCGGAGCGGTCTGGCACAGACCGCGGAGGCTCACGCGAAAGACTGTCGCAGTGAACGGCGGTGCTGGCGGCCTGGCCCTCTATAACCCATGGTCTTCTTGGGAAGTCCTGTCCGAATCGCGACTCTTAATGTCCTAGGCCTCTCAGATCGCAGGAGGCAGAGGCAACTCTATCGCCTGGCCGTCGAACAGGACCTCGACATCCTCGCTGTGCAGGAGACCAATGTCGAGAGTGAGGACCAGACCATACATATAGTGACACCTTTTACAGCGCGTTATGAAGCGTGTTTTTGTCACGCGGTTGGGTCGTCGGCGGGCTGTTTGTTTTTAGTGCGCCAGACTTTTGGTTGAACCGCCGAGGCCGTAACGAGGTGTGCGTCAGGGCGCTTTGCTGGATGTGATTTTTTTTCATTGTATGACTGGAGGGTCATTTGTGTTTACGCCCCCAATTGGGTTGATGAGTGGCGGGTGTTTTTTATTTCATGCATAAGTACTGTCATACTCAGCGCTTTACTCTTTTCTTGGCGATTTGAATTGTATCTGCTCTGCCGGCAATAAGTCAAATTCAGCGCCCTCTCGCGATCTAGGCACCGAGGCTCGATCAAGTTGACGCACCCAAGGCCTACCCACGAAATTTTGACTTTTGGCACCCAATACCAAGCAGCCAAGGAAGCCGACTATGAACAACTAGTCGTCGCAGACGCCGGCCGACGCCGCCGTCGTCGCGCCTTTGACGCTGCCGCCTTTCCACGTGGAGGTCAGCGAGGACATCGAGGATTGGCTTCAAAACTATGAACATGTGGCTCGCCATAAAGGGTGGTCAAAGGAGCTGTGATGTCAGAACATTCATTTTTCGCTAGAAGGAACTGCGAGGCACTGGCTGAAGAACCACGATGCTTTTGTTTTAACTTTGTGGGAGGTGTGTAGGCAAGAACTGAAGAAGACGTTTGCCAGTCAACACTGACGCGAGAAGGCCGAAGACCTCCTTCGAATAAGAACCCAAGGCCTAAATAAGAACATCACCAGTTTCGTCGAGGATGTTCTCCGCCTGAGCGCTCGCGCCGACCCTCATGCTACCGAAAAGTAGAAGCTGCACCACCTGATGTGGGGCGTCAAGGACTAGATATTCGGCGGTCTCATCCGCCATCCCTCAGCAACATTCAGCGGGTTTTTCACAGTGGCAACAAATATAGAAACTGTCCTAGTAGCACGCGCCAGACACTACCAGAACCTTCCCGGTGTCGCTACCTTTCGTTTTCCAGCTGCAACACGAAAACATCCGCGAGATGATCCGAGACGTCGTCCAGGAGAAAATCCAGAAGCTTCTTCATGCTGCCCCAAGATCCAGCTTCTCCCTGAATCGCCGAGGTTGTCAGGGAAGAATTTCAGCAGGCGCTGCAGCCTGAGGCTCTCTTCAGCGCCGCTCTGGAACCGCCGGCCCTCAGCCACGCCGACGTAGCTCGTCGCCCACCGCTCGTGCCTTCCGGACAGTATTCGGTGGTACCGCGACGAGAGGCCCCTTGGCCACACTACACCCCTCACCAGGTGCAACGAGGGCCTGGAAAGACGGACGTGTGGAGGGCGGCGTAACAGCGAGCGAGACTGACTGACAAGGTCACGCGCAGCTCTTTGTGCAGTGTGAGCAGGCATCTCGAAAATTCAGCCCAGAAGGTTCGTACATCGAGCGTTCGTGGTTAAAAGGACATGGCACTTATGAGAACAATAAAGTAGATTGAAATGATAAAAAGTTACGTCCCGATTAAGAATAAACACGAATCTTCTAGAAGTCAGTGACCGAGCGTTGCTTGCTCCCCTTGCAGTGGCACTATCATCCCCTTTAAAAACGCATCGTCCCGATGTATCGCGAAGGAAAAACAAATAGGACTAATAGAAAAAAATATGGCGAGACGAAATAAGCATGCAGCGTCACAGTCCTAACACCCGTAGAACGGCTTGAGTCGAACGACGTGGACCACTTCGGGTCGTGGCCGGCGGCGTCCTGATGGTCGGGTTCCGTTGGGGAGCCCGTAGTTCAAGTCTCCAAGGCGGCGAATGACCTTGTAGGGTCTGAAGTAGCGTTTTGGTAGTTTCTCATTGAGGCCGCGGCGGCGAATGGGCCTCAGCGAGAGGCCCGTTTGCAAAATTTCCTGCAGTCCAGCCGTGCGGGTTAAGGGGTCGCGTCATCAATACAACTTTGTGTTTTCCAATAAAAAAAAATGAAAATCACTTAGATTTTTCCGAAAAACGCATTAGTTTCAGGAGAGAATGACACAATAAAAATAAATAAGAGCCATAAACGACCGCATTTTAGAATAACTTCTATGAGAGCACAGGGTCGGTCGGTGGCCCAGAGGAGAGGCCACATCATTTTCATTTGAAATACCGGACTATTGCGAAAAGGGAGTTCACCGTTTATCTCGTCAAGGTTAAATCAAAACAGCGGGTATTGTACCTCCAAATCACAACCAAAGCTGCTGTTCCGGTTTCCAGGATAGAACATACGATTTTCGCTTCTTAGAGGAAGGGAGGATTGTACTTCTAAAACAGTTAAAGGGGATACTACAACGAAATTTCGGCGCTCATTTTTTTGGTCTATATGTGTCCAAAAGAGCAGTATCACATGGAACATACCAATATCTTGTTAAAAAGTCTCGAAAAGGAATTTTAAAACGAATTAAACGATTAGCAAAGAGCACCTGGTGGATGTCGCTAACGCCTCGTTTGTAATGCTCGTCTAGGAACCTTGAGAGCTAGTG
Organism: Ixodes ricinus; assembly: GCA_037355805.1. Lineage (NCBI taxonomy): Eukaryota > Metazoa > Arthropoda > Arachnida > Ixodida > Ixodidae > Ixodes > Ixodes ricinus. The sequence continues at coordinate 51,126 of JAZHYW010042484.1, read as the reverse complement.
ACGGAAATCGTCTCGCCTCCGGCCACGACGAGAGAAGGGGGGAAGGAGGAACTCCCCTCTTTCCGAGAATCCTTTTTGTGTGTCGCAGAAGTCGCTATTGTCCCCCTACAAGATTATAGAAGATTAACCCGTCACTCAAAATTCGTACAAAAGCAGCCGCTTCGGTGGCTGGACCGACTAGGCCATCCTCTCGACGTCAGCCTCGCCGTAGCTTTGCCAGGCTTTGCTCGTTTGAGACGATTTACGTCACGATTGCGCTGGGCCTTCTCCGAGCGCTTGCCAGAGTGGGCCGTTTATAACGAAAAATACAGCCACCAGGATCAAAATACAAACGGGCGATTGTCATTTACGGATATTGTGGATCATATTCAACCTATTTTTGAACACGACGGGAATATTTCAAATTTCGTTGAAGTATCCCTTTAAGTCCTAATCTAAATGCCAGTAAGTCTAGCGGAATCAGCTGAAATCTAGCAATCTAACTGAATCTAGTTGACAGCTCCATTCATGAAATCTATGGAAAGCCGTAGATTTCATAGGTGGGTGCGGGACAGCTGGCGCTTCCTTGCCTCCAAGCAACTCCGTCCAGGTGTTTACTTCTTTAAAAGTATTGACCTTAAATATATCAAAACGTGTTTGCAATATTGCTTTTTTTTCGTGAAAGGGGGGGGGGGTACAATTAGTATGGCCGATGGCAAGAACGGCAATGCCAAATGCTGCTGCAGATATATCATTTGATATAGGCGAGTTCTTAATAACGTAGTGTAGGTTTGTTTTAGAGCGCAGCTCTTAGGCGCCCGTTTCCGGCTTGAGCGGCGTCGGCGTAACCGCGGCGACGTTTCGGCATGGTGACGTTTCGGCACCGTGCCGAAACGTCCTTGCTAAATTTTCCCCGCTAAATCTAGCGGAAAATTTTTCCCGCTAAGTCTAGCGGAAAATTTTCCCCGCTAAATCTAGCGGAAAATTTTCCTCGCTAAATCTAGCGGAAAATTTTCCCGCTAAATTTAGCGGAAAATTTCCCCCGCTAAATCTAGCGGGAAATTTTCCCAGCTAAATCTAGCGGAAAATTTTTCCCGCTAAAGTGGAAATTTTCCTCGCTAAATCTAGCGGAAAAATTTTCCCCGCTAAATTTAGCGGAAAATTTTCCCCGCTAAATCTAGCGGAAAATTTTCCCCGCTAAATCTAGCGGAAAATTTTCCCCGCTAAATTTAGCGGAAAAATTTTCCCGCTATATCTAGCGGAAATGTTTTCCCGCTAAATCTAGCGGGAAAATTTTCCCCGCTAAATTTAGCGGAAAATTTTTCCCGCTAATTCTAGCTGAAAATTTGTCCCGCTAAATCTAGCGGAAAATTTTCCCTGCTAAATCTAGCGGAAAGTTTTCCCCGCTAAATCTAGCGGAAAATTTCCCCGCTAAATTTAGCGGAAAATTTCCCCCGCTAAATCTAGCGGGAAAGTTTCCCAGCTAAATCTAGCGGAAAATTTTCCCCGCTAAAGTTAGCGGAAAATTTTCCCCGCTAAATTTAGCGGGGAAAATATCCCCCCTCCTCGAGGTCACGTGACCCCAGGCCACGTGACCCCCCTCTCCCAAGGTGACGTGACCCCCCCATGCCTTCCCCTCCTCCTCAAGAGCTGCGCTCTAATTCGGCGTTACAGGGAGTTGTAAACGGCTTTAATTTTTTGAACAATAATTTTGGTTGGTTATTGAATTATATTTTTGTTTTGTATTCAATGCTAAACATTTGGAAACGTTAAAATTGGTGTCCGAATTCCGGAGAATCAGGAATCCGAAGATCTAAACTTCGATCAAAAACGAAGGGTCAGTGAACAATGCATCCCTAAATTACAGTCCTATTCATCAGGAAGGTTGGGTTACGTCTCTTAATTTGGAATATGATTTCGACAAAGCAAGGCGTCAATTACGAATCGCTTTTAGAATCACAGCAGTTTTATAATGACAGTTTTTTTTTAATTGTAAAATAGTTTTTATTACCGAAGCTGTATTACGGGGCTAGGGTTGTACTACCGTCCCCAATTGTATTGCTAAAGTTAACGCACGTTGTGTTACCTTATTGTTTTGAGGAAAAGACAGAACTCTTGGCCCGACAGGCGATTAGTCCGTCGTAGTCTGAACGACGCTAGTGCGTACCGTGCTTGGCTACTTGTTTGCGGCTTCTGGCTTCAAAGTGTGTTTTCAACATTTCCGATGATGGTGACTTTGCAGGGCGGAGTATTGTTTTGTGCTCATTGACTCCGTAAGTGTGACGTCATGGGTCCAAACAAACCGTTGCTAGGGTCGTTGTTATGGACGAATACACGTGGCTCGGTTTCGCTACGAAAACCCGACCATTAAAAAATCAGGAGTAGGATTTAAACTTCTAAAAATCACAGATATAGAAAGCTTGAATGTCATATATGTTTCGACAGAAGTGTGCCGGTAATCGCTCGTTTCTGAAATATTTACGACTGCAACTTCCGGTCCTCAAGATGCCTGCAGCAGCAGACGACGAATGCAAGAAGTATGCCGTCTGCCGCACGCCGGCCGGCCAAGTGGGGCCGTCGTTTGAATCGTGTGAATAAAGACGATATTCTGACATCGCATTTGTTTGAAATATAATGAGTTTCATACACTTTTAAGATTTCATAGTGGGGTGCGATGCAAAATATGGTTTATCGAAAGTACGGGTGTCGATCGAGATGATAGTCTGCTAAAAGATCGCATTGCACCCGCGAGAAAAGCACTTCAGGCGAACGGTTGAGATCCCAAATTTTGTTTGCGGACTCGCGCTAGGCGAGGGTGCTTCGTATGCCTGGTTTTTGTAACCATCGCGTTTGAGAGATTCTTGCAGTTCCTTCAGATTTCCGCAAGACCCCAAAGCGCGGAAGAACTGGATAAAAAACATAAAGTGAGTCTATTACTGACTGTACTCGCATCGCGGGTTCGATGAAGATCTTCACCAAAAAGAGCACGTCCACGGAATTTGATGTATACCAAGGGGTAAAAAAAGCAAAATACTGCGAAATCGCGATAGACATGAAATTCTTTAATAACCTGACAACCACAATAATAATAAAAACAAACGACTTACCTCGACGGCGTACGATTTGTTTCTCATGGTGGCCTGCACTACGCCGGTAATGCACTTCAGGTCGTCGTCGTAACTGATCTGCGTGACGTGGTTTGGTTTTACTGCATTTTCACCCCTCGTAACTAAGCTGGGTTGTTCACAGGAAAAAGAAAAAAACAACGCACATTGCGGAGGCCTTTTCGGTTATGGTGATGCACTTGTTTTTGTCGCTCATTTACCGACGCAATTCAATTAATGAAGGAGCCCGCTGCAACAGAGGCCAGCAAATCTATCGTGTCGTCTGCTACCAAAGCAAAGTGGAGTGTAAGACTTCAGAAATGGCTTTCATCGTTGCGATACGACACTGAGACGACAAGAACATCTTCATAATTAGATATCAAGAAGTTAGGTTGCTTACAAAAAATTGTTTACTTACTTGTAAGCAAAAATCTAGCCTCATGTGGAGTCTCCATGCATTAGTCCATAGCAACGTCCCTAGCAACGGTTTGTTTGGACCCAGACGCCATGTTGTGACGTCATCACTTACGGGGTCAATTGCGACACGTGCGCCGTGCCCCTCGTCCCCCAAGGGCTCGGAAATGTGTGTGTTGCGGCGAGGACCCCCGCCTCATTACGTGTCGGCCGTCACGATGGAACGCAGGGTACCTCCAGAAGTTATTCGACCTTAGTGTCCTTCAATCGTCCCTATCCATAGCTTGTGAAGCAATTTGTTCAGCTGACGTGTCTCCCTAAGACCTGACGTGACGTGCGAGGGTACCTCGGGGTCATGGCAATTATCGGCCGAAGTGCCAGTGGAGGCAACCGACAGTGGCTGGAAGTTCGTTTGGAGCATCTTGGAAAATAAGGTCAGGATATTGCGTGGAAGCGTCACCGCGACCGACATCTTTCGTAAATGTGCCAGCGCATAAAGTAACGTGAAATCGTTTTGTGAGATGTGTTTTGGTGCGGACCTTTCTTGCCTTGGTTTCGCGGACTTTCGGAGTGAGTTTCCGCACACAAGGAAGCAAGCGTCACAGCTGGCCCTTACGCGACGAGTTCTTTGGAAATATTGGGACTTGGCTGTGTTGCAGCAGTGGTGGTGGTGTAGTTTCAAGTTCCTAAGAACGCTGCAGGAGCGATTAGCCGACAACCCGGCTGTGGAATCTTTGAGAGCAAACGTTTTTGAGGCGATGGCACTCGCGTGTCTTTTTCGTAAGCTTCCCAAGCGTATTGAACGGACCAAACGTTTTAGATTTCCGACGTGTTAAAGGCCTTGACTTGCACATGCACATGTGCAGTGTGCGTGTCAGTACCGTTGTCTTAATGTAAACATCGATATCCTCTTCCGTCTTTGTTTTATTGCAATATGTATGACATAATCACCACATTGTGTTACGCAAATGTTGTTTTCCTTTCGGGTTTCTAGAATGTCTGCATGTTAAAGACAACGCGAAGATCTTCCAGTATAACGCTCTGCACGCTGTGTTCGCTTTTTTTTTTGCCAAGAATAAAATATTTTTTTGCAATCCTAAGTCAAATAAATTACGAATAAATATCGTTCTGACTTGTACTTTTGGCTTTTACTCTAGATTGATAGCTTGAATCGGATGTTAAATGTACCAAATGGCAGATCTACGTTCGTGCTCTCACTCAACCTGCAGGCCATACAATATACAAAAAGGAGCTCCAGTACATCGATGCGATCACCGTTTTTGTTTCAAAACTGCACTGGCAAAACGTATCCACGTTTTGAAGAGGTGAGTTGCTGAAACGGGACACGATTACTGGACTGCATACACGTAAACCAAATAAATAATTTCACGTAGTGGAGCTCCAGCCTAAAGCAAAACCGGAATCCCTCAGTTATCCCGCGCATCTGCTGATTTGCCTGTACCGTTTACCTCCTTTAAAATTTATAATTTTCTTGTTTTGTAGACGTGCTACGTCAATGCGTTCCACGCATCTGCACTACCGCTTCACCAGACATTCAGATCTTTGCCGGACATCTGTCATTTTGTGGAACATCCGACCTACGTCTACGCGTATGAAACAGACGAGTCTCTGAAAATCAAGGCAAGTACAAAAGAAAATACCCTCGTGAGCCTTTGTGTAATGCGTTGGAGTGGTCTTGCGTCCTGAGTTAGGAGCAAAGAATGTTAGATCGTCATTGATAGTAACTAAGTATTACAGGCAATTGTTTTTTAACAGGGGGTAGAAGCTGAGCTAGTTGGTGGTACATATTACAACGGTTTAACCAGCTGAACGACGAAAAGAGGGAGAAAAGAGTGAAGACAGGCGATCGCTGGACTACCAACTATTTAATACTGATACTTCGTTTTCCTCTCCTTTGTCTACTGGCATTGTGGCTACCTTCTCGGACCTTATTCCATCATTTAATGTTGTTGCTCCTCTATTATTGTCTTCTTTTTCTTCCTACTTGATTTTTCTGTGCCATCTCGGATACTGGTTTTCCGAAGGTATCTTTTTTCGCTTTCCTGGAGGGCAATAGATGGTGAACTAACGCAGTTTTCTTCTTTATCTTCTATGGCCAAGGCCTCAAGTATTTCGCGAGCGAGCTGGTCTTTGTGGTGAGCCAAGATGGTTCCCATTTCGAGCTTGGCCTTGCACGTGCATGCTCGACAATGGGCAGCTAAATGCCCCGGCCCTGTTAGGGCTCTTATGTTTGCTGCATGCTCACGTGCTCGATCGTTAACGCACCTTCCCGTTTGTCCAATATACACACGCCCACATGACAGTGGTATGTTGTAAACCACTCCCTTTTCGCATTGGACGTACTTATTCTTATGCTTGGTGTTGCAAGTGCCGGTGTTGTTGGCCTCCGCTAGATTCACCTTCCGGCACATGGCATACCCCTTGTTGGGTGCCGAGCACACTACTTTGACGCCCTGCCTTGTGGCTATCTTCTTCAGCCGATGTGTGACACCATGAATATACGGAACCACCGCGAAAGGTGATCTAGGATCCTTCTTTCGTGTGTTAGAGTCATTCTTTCGGCTGGATTTCTTGATGTTTTGGCAGAGTTTTTCACAGATGGAGGCTAAGAAGGGTCTCGGATATCCGGCCTCATGGAGTCTGGAGATTTGGTTCTCGAAGCTTCGTCCCATCTGATGTGAACATGTTTTTTTGAGGCTAGCTGTGAGAGCTGTGGTGGCGACCCCTTGCTTTACATTTTTCGAATGTTCGGAGTCAAAGGGAAGGAACCCTTTCCCCGATCGCGTTTCGTATCTCCAACAAACGTGTTCATTTTGGAAGTCTAAGGCCAAATCCAGAAACCTGATAGACTTATCAGCGGGAAGCTCGTATGTAAAGGTGAGGCCCATGCAATTTGTTTGAAAATCCCTAAGAGTGGTGTTAAGGCATCCGTCTGATGTTTCATCAACTTCGGTGGTACATAAAATAGAGAAAGTCATCAACATACCGAAAAATAACTGCAACCCGTGGATCTTTCAAAGCTTGTTGTATAGCAACCCCAGACGCGCCTAAAAAGACTGTCGCACAAATATGGTGCCACTTTTGACCCGGATAGCACACTCCAGCTCTTCTGGATCAAAATGCTGATCTTGGTAAGTCACTACCGTTGCGGAGAGGTAACACTTTGATAGAACATTCCAAGAAGGTATCTACGCTACCACCTGCTCCACATTTAGAACTTCAGCAAGGCCTGATGTTCACATCAGATGGGACGAAGCTTCGAGAACCAAATCTCCAGACTCATGAGTCGATACAGACCCTTCTTAGCTCCATCTGTGAAAAACTCTGCCAAAACATCAAGAAATCCAGCCGAAAGAATGACTCTAACACACGAAAGAAGGATCCTAGATCACCTTTCGCGGTGGTTCCATATATTCATGGTGTCACACATCGGCTGAAGAAGATAGCCACAAGGCAGGGCGTCAAAGTAGTGTGCTCGGCACCCAACAAGGGGTATGCCATGTGCCGGAAGGTGAATCTAGCGGAGGCCAACAACACCGGCACTTGCAACACCAAGCATAAGAATAAGTACGTCCAATGCGAAAAGGGAGTGGTTTACAACATACCACTGTCATGTGGGCGTGTGTATATTGGACAAACGGGAAGGTGCGTTAACGATCGAGCACGTGAGCATGCAGCAAACATAAGAGCCCTAACAGGGCCGGGGCATTTAGCTGCCCATTGTCGAGCATGCACGTGCAAGGCCAAGCTCGAAATGGGAACCATCTTGGCTCACCACAAAGACCAGCTCGCTCGCGAAATACTTGAGGCCTTGGCCATAGAAGATAAAGAAGAAAACTGCGTTAGTTCACCATCTATTGCCCTCCAGGAAAGCGAAAAAGATACCTTCGGAAAACCAGTATCCGAGATGGCACAGAAAAATCAAGTAGGAAGAAAAGAAGACAATAATAGAGGAGCAACAACATTAAATGATGGAATAAGGTCCGAGAAGGTAGCCACAATGCCAGTAGACAAAGGAGAGGAAAACGAAGTATCAGTATTAAATAGTTGGTAGTCCAGCGATCGCCTGTCTTCACTCTTTTCTCCCTCTTTTCGTCGTTCAGCTGGTTAAACCGTTGTAATAATTGTTTTTTACTTCCAGTGCATTGCAATGTATATTTTACATCCTTCTTTTACCGCAGAATATCTGACGGGTTAGGGTAATAAAAATAAATAGGTGTTTGAGCGACCCTTCTCTCTGGTTATGGCGCCCAGCGCAGACACACAGCAAAGCGGTAAAGACACTTACCAGTATCCACAGACGTCGGGCACATACTGAATAATTCGTTTTAAACTATGGAATAACATTTAACCGAACACCCAACTTCCACACACTTATCCGTCCGTCCGTCCGGTCATCCGCGCATTTTTCCGCTATATGTAGCAGGGATATTTTGTCGCAAAGTTCAGGTCAGGTGACGTCTTGGCATGACGCTATACCGCGACTTGGCACCGTCCCATCAAGCCTTCTGACCGCGTCATGCAATCTCCGCTCTTGTGACGTCACATGTCATGATATCAAGTGATGTTACGTAACGTCAATCTTACTGCTACAAATTGTGGCGTAATTCATGTGTTGCATAAATGGGCGCCAGTTCAGGTAGCGTCATATGTTATCGGTCACACGGGAAGCGTTTTTCTTCTAAATCGAGAGGCAAAATTGACGTCGCTTGACTTGACGTAATGTGACTTAGTCACGTGACGATACGTCTCGGTCTCCATGCGTGGTGCTAAAACTATACTGACTGAAAACTCAAAATATACCCCCTCAAGTTCAGATATAAGTCAAACATGATCACCTCTATGTGCTAGTGACTAACGTGACGCTAATCGCTTCTGGCGAGCGCTTCAAAATACAGACATCGAAGATCACGGTGCGTCTCGGGACATAGGCATAGAATACCGGAATCGGGGCTCGTGCCCCTCTGGTAAAATCCAGAGAGGCGGGCGCAGCCCCCCCCCCCCTCCTTTTTCGGTTATGATTCTTACCAAGACGCTGCTTACGTGTCATGTAACGAGCTTCTAGTAGTTGCATATAAACAAAATAACGCCCACGTTACCTTTATTGACAAAATACATGGGAAATGGAATCTCAGCGTGCTTTCGTTAGCTTCAATCTCCAGTTCTGGCGAGAAGGTAACGCGGCATCGATCACTTTTACGTCCGCTTGGTCTGCTTAGTTTGAACACTGTTTTGTGCGTTGTTTTGTTAATGAGCGCTGAGTCTCTGTTGAGTTCGAACACTGTTTTCTACGTTGTCTTGTTAATGGAGGTTTAACCTGATATCTCGCAGCCGCAGGCTTTATTTACATGTATTAAAGAGAAAAGACTCGTGGTCGAGTGGATTACTGCTTCAGAAGCACAGGGGCCTCGGTTCTACCCCCGCAACATCGCAGCTGGCACAAGCTTTTTGTTTTTCAGATTTGCGCTCGCCGGCGCATGCGCCGTGGTACCGGCGATGAACACACGGCTTCGCTTGCACGGTGATTGACATTGACACACAGCGACGGACACATGGCGATATACATAAGCTGTAAAATGTACGCCCTAAAATAAACTACTGATGACTGCCAATGTAAAACAAAATTGCGCGGTAAAGCACCCCCTTTTCTCCCCGGAGAACTTCTCAGCCCCCCCCCCCCCCCCCCCCCGGAAAAATGGAAAGTCTACGCCGCTGTCTCGGGATATCCGTTGGCCTCCCTAGGACCAAGCGTACTGTAGCTATGAGCGTTGGCGCTTAGTGGCGTTAGCGCGTTACTACCTGGCCAACATATCACGTTGAGATTGCGGAACCGGCGGAGTGGCGCACTTGGCGTAGTCGTGCGCGCTGCACCATGACCGACCACCTTTCCGAGAGCGAGCCGTTGCGGTGAGCGCATTTGGGAGAAAACACAAGGAAGAACTCCCGAGTTCAACCGATTGTACCTGGTCGATCAGCGCGCACACTGTAGCACACTGGGAGTTTCTCACGCAGTCCCCATCTGAAACGTGTTCGCCGCACAAGGGATCCCCTTCCGCAGGAGCCCGTGCGAGAAAGGACGGGCGCGCGAGACCGGTAACGATACCACGACAAATGCACGCGGAACCAGCGGAACGGCGGAACCACGAGACTGACGAGAACGAGATCACCGAGATGATGGTTGAATGGATGCCAACGGATGCGTAGTGTGCGCTGATCACCACAAGTGCGTAGTGTTTTCCATGACATGGTGTTTATGGCGACATCGGCAACGCCGGGTTTGGGCGCGAGCTCGCTGCATCTTTAACGGGACGACACACTTGGGAGGCGGCTAAGGTACCTGTGTTATGTCGAACGGGGCGGGATGCTGGAATATTCCCTACCTCATGTTGTCGAAGTTGACGGTAGAGCATCTTTGTGTGTGACATTGGAAGCACGAGGCAATTGCTTCCTTCTTTGATTTAGCATCCTTCTCATCAGAATGACCAGAATAATCGAGGTCCCAGCTTCACGGATAAATAAATATCGCTTTGACGGCGCCATACCAGCAGGTATCCTTCGCTTATTAAAGCGAGCATGGAAGCAGGCGGAGTCCGTCGAGGCAGCACGACAGTTGCATCACTCGAGTATTTTGACGCAGCTTATCGCATCGATAGTGGTGTGACCGCAACATTGTGACGCCACAACGAAGAAACGTGTACATCACAATAAATTTGGGACATTCGTGGCCACAGGTGCGAGCACTAGACCAACGAAGGGAAGACATTGGTGTAAAGGAACCTTGCGCTAGTCTCCCCGGACGATGCTTACACGATTGTCCAAGCGGGGGCACAAAGCACAAAGAACACGACTGTACAATTGTCATATTCTCACAAAAAATTACCTCGAAAGAACGCTAACATCGTTGTTTGAATTAACTTGAGACTGGGGTAGAGAAGAAACATCAAAATGTAGAGGAGACAGAAAATAGACAGGACGGCGTGTCAAACTCAGCTCACTCGTTTATTTAGTCTACCGCCTTATATAGTCTCATCTCAAGGTCATCTCCACCAACACAGAAGGACGAAGCCTATACAGTTCAAGCGCCACAGTCTTCATCACACAATGCAAGTACGTTGACAACCTTTACAGGTCGACGCGATAAGGCAACATCCATCCACCTTCAAACTTGAACAAAAGGATCTCTTCCCCTACTATTCCAAACACAGTTCATACTTCTGAATCATAACACGCCCTCTCCACATAAAAAAACACTGAAACGGTAGTTGGGCCAATACACGTAGAGATCCTTTTGTTCAAGTTTGAAGGTGGACGGATGTTGCCTTATCGCGTCGACTTGTAAAGGTTGTCAACGTTCTTGCATTGTGTGATGAAGTCTGTGGCGCTTGAACTCTATAGACTTCGTCCTTCAGTGTTATTGGAGATGACCTTGAGATAGAGACTATATAAACGAGTTAGCTGAGTTTGAGACGTCGTCCTGTCTAGGATACGGTCCATTCGTCACATGCGCACTCGTCACAGGACGATTGGTCACAGGACGATTCGTCACACAGGAACATTCGTTATAGGACGACTCGTCACGCGGCCAACCGGTCCTACAATAGTTCATCCCCCCAAAATGTATTGTTCAATTTGGTTCGGGCGAATCAAAGCGGCTCACCTCATATCTTAGTATGTCTTTGGCTTCTGAAAGGCGAAGAATTTGTAACAAACGTTTTAGCTTCTGGTTCAAGTCCCGGACATTGGATGTTGGTTCGGCTCGACAAAGTGGATCTACCTCTTACCTTAGCATTGTCTTTCGCTTCTCAAGGTCGAAGAATTTGTAACAGAAGTTTTAGCTTCTGGGTCCGTCCCAAATGGTGAATGGGGAGGCCATATAAAAGCGACTATTTTTGAACTCAGACTACATTCAAAAGGATGAAGGTGATCGCAACAGAGAGACGTGGAGCTACGCAGCTGCACGAGGGTACTCGTACACATTGCAGAAGAAATAATTCCGATACTTATTGGTTTTCTCAAAGAGGTGTATGCATGGCAAAGTAAAAACTGATTTGGCTGCCAGTTGGATTATTGCTCGTTCAAGCCAGAAACTTAGATCAACCTGCTGAAGAGTCGTAATATGATGAAAGGAAAAGCGGATGAGTATTGTAAGATTGGTTTTTCTAACCATTGGTTTATGTCACAGTGAGAAGTCGTGAAACTCCTCATCAGGGAATGTGGGCAGTTGTTGAAATTTACAATTTACTATCGTCCCCTGCCCGATCGATGTGACCAGTTGCCCGCATGACGAGTCATCCTGTGATGAATGTTCCTCTGTGACGAATCGTCATGTGACGAATCGTCCTGTGACAGAGTGCGCATGTGACGAATCGTCCCTCATCCCGTCCTGTCCATTCTTCTGTCTCTTCTACGTTTTGATGTTTCTTCTCGACCCCAGTCTCCGGTTAATTCAACATGGTTAATATTCACCAGCTCGCCTGCACCCTTACGATTTTTTCTATGAACACCTTCCCTCCTTGCCCAATATACTAACCCTAAATTCCGAAAGAGCATTCGTTGAGTCGGTCGAGTTGATGTTTAGGCAAATTTTAGAAACGCTGCAGCTCCGGGAAAAGAAGTGTGCGAAGTGACGACACTCCCAATTGACTCTTTTGCTCGTACACGCCGTCCCGTGATCTGCTCATGACGCGGATCGTCAGCAAAGAACGTTGACACCCTTGTATTCCTTTTAATACATTAGGACGTATTGTCTCATGCCCCTTTCAAGGGACTATAATTACTAACACCAATAAATACAAACACTAATACATTAAATAATTAACCTGCAGCATTCGTTTATCAATAAACCATGCGAGAATTTCGAGCTTGCCGAGCAATAATATATTTTAACAGTGATGATCATATAGGTACCAGCGCCGCCCTAAACGATTTTAGTAACATTAGGAATAAACAGTGTTTCGACCTTCCCCATGGTGGTGCAACAAATCATCAAAACAGTTTTTCTTGTTTTATAGATTATCTAAGCTTTATCTCAATGACGACACTGGTTGCAAGTCACGATGGACGTTTAGCAAATTATTACTTATGTCTACACCTCACTTCGGCGTGGCACAATCACAAATAAAGAAAAACCGCCCTGTAATCGTACCATTTATATCTTTCAAAAAGAAGGAAACGTTATGTAGTCCGCTTTCAACCTGAAAGGTTTCGAATTCGCAGTGAGCGAAGGCTTCGCGCCATAAATACGGTCTGCACCTAAAAATGCGGTTGAGACTTCGACAAAGTCGAGGGGCGTCCTTTCTAACTAAGATTAGACAAATTGTTTATCGGTGAACGAATGTTAATTTTCGATCGTACCTCTCAAGCGGTAAAGAGGGGCAGCAGAGACTAAGCTTGCCGTTTTGCTGATAGCAATACAGATTGAAATTAGCTGTCTAAGATGGCTGAAACGAAAGTAAGAAAATGATTTAAAAAAATCTGAATCTTGATTGTTAACTGTCGCAGTGTAAAAATTGTTTTGGAATTAGACGGCTTCGTTCAAACAACCGACCCCACGATTGTCGAGGGAACTCAGTCACGGTTCGATGATTCTGCAAACAACTGCGAAGTATTTCCTCGAGGATATGCAGTGTACCCACATTGCTGCTATTGTCATGATTGGGATGTATTCCTGTTGATCGCGGGCGAATCGCAGAGCACTCATTTTAAAACCCACTACGCCGGCATTGCATCTGTGTAGTCTTGCACAGATTTCAAAAGAAAAAACAATTTTAGGTGGTGCTTAATATAAAACCCCAGGCTAAGATCTTGAAGCAATGGAACTTTTGTAGAAACATCGGTTCGAGAGTAAATGGTTGTAGTACCCTCGCTCTCTTCATTTTGGCCGAGCAGAGAGGGAAGGTGGTTTCTTTGTGTCGATTTCGGGGCAGAAGGGAACCCACGAAGGGGACAAGGGCGAGTTTGGGAAGCCGTATCTAGGTCACAGCGGCTCAATGGACGAACAGGATGTGGCTGACGTTTTATGTGTCTAACGGGTGGGAGAGGCCTTGCGCGCGCATTGTTTTCTAGCCACTTAGTCTCGAACCCAGTGGCGTGTCTAGGTGGCAGCACATATTCGCCAAAAGATAGACTTTTGGCACACGAAGCTATCAATATTATGCCGAATGATTGTTGAAAAACGGCTTAAGTACAAGCGAGCTGGTGGGTTACAATGTTGAAACTCAACCTGAGACTGGAGTACGGAATACAACCTTTAACGTAGAAGGGACAGAAGCATTGAAGAAGAGAAGTCTCAAGCGCAGCAAAATATTTTATTCTGACCTTCCTTCCTTATATACAGAGAGCGACTAGATCACCAGCCACACAACTTGACCTTTACTAGGACACAATACACCAGGACTCACAAAGAAGCCAGAAAAGAGTAAAGGGATGCCCCCTCAGCGAACAAGAAATAGAACACACCCTCCCAATTTGGGCTAACCCTCCATTATCACAAAAAGAAGTATATACTTGTTTTGCATACCTTGCTAAACTAATGACAAGGATCAGTTCGGTCCTTAAGGAGGATGAGTTGGAAACTGTAGCAAAGAATCTGTTAGGTCCGACGCGGTCAACGCTAATTTTTTTTAAAGGAAGATAAACCGGAAATGTTTATTCCTGCGGTGATTAACGAATGTGGTTCGTGGCAGAAATTAGTTTCAAAGTTTGTTCAGAATGGTTTAAAGTATGCACACCGAGATAGATCGTTGTCTCTTAGAAGTTCGAACGAGTTAATTGGTATCTTTGAGGTCAACCATGGGAGGGAATGTTCAGTCTCAGATATTAATGACCTATAATATTCCCTGGAGAAAATAGCCCGATGGCAAGGGTGAAGGATGCACTAGAATCAGATGTGGTTCAGTTTCATTCTCAAACAAGTATTTCGCAAGAGTTTTCTTGTTATTCCTGATTATTATCTTCAGTCTGCAGTTGTGGAGTATGAAGGTAACAAATTGTGCAGAAGGCGTGTGCATTGGGTCCTCGGCTGCACCATCTTTAGCGGAGGTTTATTTAAATTTGTTGGATTATGTTGTGTTTGATCGAATATTGTTTTTAAGCGGACGACATGTATTGTTAGAAGTTATGCCAACGATAATTTCGTGTGCACTTTCTGGGATGATATGTCGAACGGTCTCGAGCAATTCATAGAGTGAGCAGCTTCAGAACTGCGCTTCACTGTGGAGAAACCGAAAAATGAAGTACGACAGTTGTTGGATCTGCGATTTAACACTGAGGAAGGTCTATGCTCGAAGTATGGCAAAGAAAACCCCAAACCAGTACTATCAAAAATCAGCTTCAATTCGAAAACGGTGAAAGCGGGAGTTGTAAAATCCTTGATCAGAAATTCTCTAGACCAGTCGTGCATAGATCTTTTTTTATAATGTCTTTTGAAGGTCATTGGGATGTGTGTAAAGTGTTCTTTTAAAAAAACATTCAAATTTGCAACAAAAAAAAACATGTCGGAGAGACGGACGGTTTTGATCCCCTTTTTTTATGAGATTTCGCATTACTTGCAGGCGTGTCCTAAGCCGTTTGGAGTGGAAGCTGTTTTTAGTTCCGATTTCAGGTTGAGTGGACTAACTCCTTTTGAAACGGGAGTGTAAGAGTGTAGGAAAGATCACCGTGAGGAATCAATCCTTTTCAAGAAATAATGTAGCTTATGAAATAGCGATGGCATGTGGTTTTGCTTATACAGGAAAACTTGGAGGTGTGTTGATGAGAGACTAACAGAACACAAGAAACATTGCTGCGGTCAGAAAAGGAAAAAAAATACATAAATAGGTAAATGACAGTAAAAGGCTTGTAAGGAAACCGTTCGATTAAAATTAATTTGTAACTGTATTGGTCAGACCTCGTTGCAGCTGAAAAACAATGCCAAGTCATTTTCAGACTGCAAACAATGCTGTATGTTTGTGTGTGCGTGTTCATTATAATATATTTTGAAGGGAAGCGCGCTAGCACTTTGTTAGAGTGAGTGCAGAGGTGTCTATCTTTTGAAGTTGCTGTTCCGGTTTGGTACAATGAAACAGGTTTGTTCCCAATTATAGTATATTGTTTAGCTTTTTTTGCTTTTGAGGGTGTTGGTTTGGTATTCACGTTCGGGGCCAATGTAATTCGCGGGTGTAGTGTAAGGTGTTCCATAATGCATAAACCTTTTTTTGCGATAGTGGAGGGTTAGTCCAAGTTGGGAAGGGTTGTTGCAGCAGTTATCTTTTCTGCTCGTTAAAGCAGCATCTCTTTTTCCTGTTCTGGGTTTTCTATGCCCTGGTGTACTGTGGCTTGCAAAAGGCAGGTTGTGTGATTGGTGACCATGCGGCTGCGTGTATATATAAAAAGGTGGGGCTGAAGTAATCTTTCAAAAATGACTATTCAGATTACAGACCCATATCATTATCTAGTGCGCCTTGCAAAATAATGGAACATGTCATCAACTCTCATATTATTCATTACCTGTCAGAAATTAATTTACTATGTAATATTCAGCATGGTTTCAAGGGCAGTTTTTTCTGCGAGACCTAGCTTTTCGAATTTGTTATTGACCTGCAACACAACTTTCACTGGTCTTAACCTATTGATGCCATTTTAAAGCGCAGCTTTTAGGCGCCCGTTTCCGAGTTGAGCGCCGTCCGCGTAACCGCGCGCGTTGTATTGTGGGACCCCTTACGAAAATGGCAGTCTGGACTTACGTAAAAAAACAGATCTGTTTAATGAAAAATTGGGCATATCTGGCCATATCATGCACATCCGTTTATATAAGGCTTATCTATAATAAGGTTGATAGCTGGGCTAGTTGGTAATCGTTCTACATAATGGAATAAAACAGCGCAAAGATACAAAGAGGAAGAGACAAACCAGACAGGACAGAGACAACAGCGCTCTGTCCTGTCTGGATCATTTTTTGTTTTTTGTATCTTTGCGCTGTTTTACTTCATAATGTACAAGGCTTGTCAGCCAGACCTGCCCAATTTTTTTATATATCCATATCTGGGTCTGCCAAATAGGGGTATATCTGCCTCCCATATCAGGCCAGATATATCACAATCAGATAAGGTAACCTTTATATACAGGGTGTTCTTTTTATTCTTGAAGATTTGTTCTTAAAAAAGCCATGAAAGCTACACTTATGCGGCTTGTGTGGGTGAGTTATACGCACAGGGGGACATTATGTGCGTGGCTAATCTTTGCGATAAGTGGGCTAATTATTTGAAATTTACTACTTAACTTTTCAATTGGTAAAAATAGACATATGATTCCAATTCGAAACTTGCTGAGCGTCGTCCAAAACCCCTAGATCAGTCATTTTCAGAAAGACTTTCAGCGCGTGAGAAGCGTAGCAGTGCACTTAAGTTACCACTCGTGGAGCAAATACAAGGCTAGCGGTTTCGGTAAGGCGCCCGAACAATTTTTCCATCTCTTATCTAGCCCCAGCCTTGTACCTGCTCCACGAGTGGTAACTTCAGCGCACTACTGCGCTTCACACGCGCTCAAAGTCTTTCTAGAAATTACTGATTTAGGGTTTTGGACGACGCTTAGCAAGTTTCTAATTGAAACCATATGTCTATTTTCACGAATTAAAAGTTAATTAGTGAATTTTATTTAATTAGCCGACTTATCGCAAAGATTAGCAAACCAGATAATGTCCCCCTGGGTGTATAACTCACTCGCACAAACCGCATAGGTGTAGCTTTTACGGCTTCTTTTAAAACAAATCTGCAGGTGGTATTCACTGAGCCTGCAGGTTCGATTTTGCCAGGGAGCGCCACCGTCGATCCGCCATCTTCGAGGTCGCGGTTTGCCTGGCTTGGGTACGCGGTCGCCCGTTGCTACTGCTAATGTGTGCTGATTTCATATAATTGAAGAAGCTTCGTTGAACATAGTTACAGTTGCGCACACAAGGACAAGGACAGAGAAGAGAAACACGTCCTTGTGTGCGCAACTGTAACTATGTTCAATACCTACCAACTCGCCCAACTGTCTACTCTGCTTCGTTGAACAGAAGAAGAAAAGTTGATCTCGGGGGCGGACCGTTTTCCTTGTTGCCACCGAGTACCGTGTGTAAAGGCTGAACCGCATGTAAGCAATTTAGTGAGCGACGGGACGAGACGAGCGACGGCGACAGCGACGAGACAAGCAACGACGACCCGCCTCGCTGTCGCTCGGTCACTCGCGCGACGAGGCAAACCGCATGAAAGCGACGGGAGCAAGCGACCAAGGCGATAAGCGACGTTTTCAGAAATCCAAAACCGAGCGACACGACGAGCGACCGTGAGAAATCTCCGTCGCTCGTCGCTGTCGCCGTCGGTCGCTAAATCGCTTACACGCGGTTCACCCTTCACTGTCGCTTGTCGCGTAGCTCCCTTTTAGGATTTCTAGAAAGCTTAGCGTTCATTGCCTTGGTCGTTTGCTCCCGTCGCTTTCATGCGGTTCGCCTCGTCGCGCGAGTGACCGAGCGGCAGCGAAGCGGGTCGCCGCCGCTCGTCTCGCCGCTCGCCAAATCGCGTACATGCGGTTTTTAAATCACTTGGGCTAATGAAAAATGCGCCGCATTTTTCATAAGCTGCGCACTCGGTGAGCCGCACGGTATGTTTCTGCGCAGGAACGAACACCGAAGTCGCGACGTACGACACAGAGGCGATGGAGCAACACGGTTACACGGCCGTAGTGCAGAAAATCCGCTAAAGAAAAACAATAAAGAAACTAGCAAAACAAAACAAAGAGTAATCACACCATGCTACGAAAGCACCACAGTAGAAAAATCAGTTCTTGCAAGAGCTACCGCCGTGGGCACGGAGCGCTGCATGAAGCCGAGGGAGCAACGCGGCCGCGGTGAGCGAGTCCGATAGCGACAAAAACGAACTGAAACACACACAGAAAATATTCCTACGGCGCTTCAGAAGCACCAAAGTATAAGAATAACCGCTAGTTTTGGTCGAAGAGACCCTTTAAAGTTGTAAGATGCTGCTAAACAGCGCTGAAAGGTCCGGCCAGATGACACCCGACACCTATACGTGCGATAGAAAGAGACCTCGAAGATGGCGACCGTGGTGGCCGATGCCAGCGAACCTAGCGAGTGAATGTCACCTATAAAAAAACACCCGGTATATTGTTGTTTTCTACAAATAACTACCAATAGTGACTTCTCATTTGTATAAGAAAAATACCAATTTGATATTGACACCTACGTACGATAGAAAGAGACCTCGAAGATGGCGACCGTGGTGGCCGATGCCAGCGAACCTAGCGAGTGAATGTCACCTATAAAAAAAAACACTCCGGTATATTGTTGTTTTCTACAAATAACTACCAATAGTGACTTCTCATTTGTATAAGAAAAATACCAATTTGATATTGACACCTACGTACGATAGAAAGATACCTCGAAGATGGCGACCGTGGTGGCCGATGCCAGTGAACCTAGCGAGTGAATGTCACCTATAAAAAAAAACACCCGGTATATTGTTGTTTTCTACAAATAACTACCAATAGTGACTTCTCATTTGTATAAGAAAAATACCAATTTGGATATTGACACCTACGTACGATAGAAAGATACCTCGAAGATGGCGACCGTGGTGGCCGATGCCAGCGAACCTAGCGAGTGAATGTCACCTATAAAAAAAACACCCGGTATATTGTTGTTTTCTACAAATAACTACCAATAGTGACTTCTCATCTGTATAAGAAAAATACCAATTGAATATTGACACCTACGTACGATAGAAAGAGACCTCGAAGATGGCGACCGTGGTGGCCGATGCCAGCGAACCTAGCGAGTGAATGTCACCTATAAAAAAAGGAAATGTCCTCCGTATGTGCTTCTCTACAAATAACTACCAATGGATATTGACAGCTACGTACGATAGAAAGATACCTCGAAGATGGCGACCGTGGTGGCCGATGCCAGCGAACCTAGCGAGTGAATGTCACCTATAAAAAAAACACCCGGTATATTGTTGTTTTCTAGCAAATAACTACCAATAGTGACTTCTCATTTGTATAAGAAAAATACCAATTTGGATATTGACACCTACGTACGATAGAAAGATACCTCGAAGATGGCGACCGTGGTGGCCGATGCCAGTCGAACCTAGCGAGTGAATGTCACCTATAAAAGAAAGCACCCGGTATATTGTTGTTTTCTACAAATAACTACCAATAGTGACTTCTCATTTGTATAAGAAAAATACCAATTTGGATATTGACACCTACGTACGATAGAAAGAGACCTCGAAGATGGCGACCGTGGTGGCCGATGCCAGCGAACCTAGCGAGTGGATGTCACCTATAAAAAACACATCTGGTATATTGTTGTTTTCTGCAAGTAACTACCAAAAGTGACTTCTCATCTGTATAAGAAAAATACCAATTGGATATTGACACCTACGTACGATAGAAAGAGACCTCGAAGATGGCGACCGTGGTGGCCGATGCCAGCGAACCTAGCGAGTGAATGTCACCTATAAAAAAAACACCCGGTATATTGTTGTTTTCTACAAATAACTACCAATAGTGATGAACACATCGGAAAAGACTCATTAAATTTTTTATCCCGGTGTCACATTCTTCAAGTGACCTGTCATGAAACAATCATATCAATACGATAACAAACAAAAAAAGTAAAACAGCATGATTTTGAACATTTTCTTTTTAATTCCCAGCGCAGCCTTTCATAACTAAAGGAAACAGTGTTTTTATATTGTCCGTTCAGTCCTTGAGTACGCGTGCATAGTCTGGGACCCCCAAACAAAATTTCTCTCTGGTAAGCTAGAGCGAGTGCAAAGTCGCGGCGCTAAATTTTTTTATAAATAGTTATACGTTCAAAGCGAGCGTAGCGAATGTAATATCGCGATTGAAATGGAGACTGTTTCTTGCAGAAGAAAGGACATAAGACTAAAATGTTTCTGCTCGTTTTATGATGGCGCAACCTGTATCGCTAGAGATAACTGTATTCGAAGTCTATTTTACGTGTAAGAAAGAGTAGATTGTTAATCTAAAATTGCCACAGTTAACTCTTGTTGCAAATAGTTTTTGTTCGTACAGGGTTAGAATTGTATCTGCTTAAGAAAAATGCGTTCCCACTCATATTTTTGCCGGAAAAGAATTTTCAAACCCCCTCCCTGCAAACATAACGCCTTGAAGGCGCAGCAGGTATTCAATTATAAGAATATATATTTATGACAACCCGCTTCATTAGATGCGATTAAATTTATAATTGTTCATAAAACAGAGATACCAAAACAGTAAAGTTTAATTGGTTGCCAAACCAATATTACCTCGAAATATTAACAAAGGCCCTCTTCGACTTTGCATATTTCCGGCGTTTCACAGCTTATAAAATATTTCACTGTAATTCTCTTACTCCTTATATACAATAAGAACTCCCATAATCTAAAACTTACCACGTTGTTATGTTTGAAATAAAATATGTTATGAACAACATTCTAACTGCGTTTGAAATTGTTTGTGAATATAAAAAATGCCAATGCCGAGAACTACAGGTGTAGTTAATTGGAAATCTTTTGTATACCAAAAGATATTCGTGATGAAAGTTTGTAAATCCGGGGAAATATTTGTGGAGCCGTGCAAAAAGAAGTATGAACAATTTTAAGAAGCCATTATCCACTTCTGCTCTTATAAAAGCTTAAGAATTAATCAATAGATCAAGCTTTTACTTTTCAGAAACATCTCTAGGGAGATCAGTACAAAAAGCTGTTGCAAACAACTTGACTACGTCTGGATTACTTACTACATCTCACAGCACAAACATATAATAAATATACGTTAAAACTATACACATCTGTAAAAAAAGTTATGCATCTGGTAAGGTATTTTACATAAAAAAGTCAAAAAGGTGATTTCTTATTTTTGATTGTTTTTGTTGCTTGTGACACATTCGTTTATTAGCAGTGGTATATTATACAGTAGAGACTGGAAAATAAGGACTGGAAACAAGAGAGTACGATAAAAAATTGTCTTATCTTCAATGGAATTTTCAGAGAATGGGAACTTGACGAGCAAGTGAGAGTTCGCGCTTCTCGATTGGCAACGCTATAATTATCCTCTAAAAAAGTAAAAATAACATAATGAATACCAGAGTAAAAATAATTATATTACCTTTCAATGAGACTACTAATTAAAAGGAAGTATTAAGAATTCCATAATTACTGAGATGCCAAAAAGACAATAAATTTTCTAAATCAGGGGAACCGAATCCTCAAGCGTCTCTTATTCGTAAAAACAAGTCTCGATAATTTCTGTCTCCGATTCGATTTATTCATGTTACGCGCTAAAATTAAACACCGCCGTATATTCTGCAGTCTAACTTGTGTTGAGAGAAAAGTTCAGAACACCACTTCATCCCGAGTATGCCCGTTGTTGCTCGTCGAAGGTTTCGTATATCGCTATCTCCCTGAAGCGATTGTTTACTGAGAATAGAGTGTTCCAGCTGAAATATGAGGAATGGCCGACCAATAGACAAAAAGAAGGTGCCGACTAACATGAGCCTGAGAAGTCCATATGTGCGTAGTACAGTCAATATAATTTACAATATTCACACCTTTCGTAGTAGTACTGTTTGATATTTTGAAATGCTATAAAACCGAATGAATGTATCTATTCCAGATTGAAGAAACCTTCAAAATAGTACAGCAGAAAAACACTGGACATAAGATAACATGGCTCGTTTACAACTTGACGAAAAACTCGGACCACGTGTTGTGCGGCGGAGTGCATCATCGCCTAATGAAAATACGCACAACCTTCGATGATCTAGCCATGGACACAGCAAGCTGGAAAGTGATGGGAGTGTGTAGAATACCTGGTTGACTGAGCGTGTCTGATATATATGTGACTGTATATATGCATACAAATATTCTGTAATTCTAGAAATATCTTGGACTTTATTGAAAAATGCTATATTCGTAACTGACTTATTTTGATGCCCAATACAACTTTACGAAAAGAGCTGGAGACGCTCATCCGAATTAAAACTTAATTGAATCTTAAAAATTAGCCAGATTCGTGTTTTTTGTTGTTAATTAATAAATGTCAATGAAAGCGAAGAAACAACACATTGTGTTTTGATTGAGTAACGCTGAAGTAATTACCGTTTTGATCAAGAGGGCGGAGTTAGCAGAGATTCAATCTTTTTCGGTCAATTTACAGACAACGTACTGTGCTTCCTTGTTTTATTTCAGTCATCAACTGGCGCTTCGAAGAAAATGAACCCCATTGTTTGCTCGCCCTCGAAAGCTGATTTTACTCAATCCGAGAGAGGTAAAAAATATATTGTTTTAGTTCGAGGGCTAATCAAAGTTGAACCCCTTTGGCGGTTTGCTGGTGAATGCGAGTGTCTCTTCCGGTGGCTAAAATCCTACCGAGGGGGATTTTCTGGTCAGACAAGTGGCATCATGAGGACTAGGAACATGTATTAAAAACTAGGCGCGAACTCTGTTTTGTTTTGTTGTCGACTAAAGTAAACACTAAACATTGTAACACCTTTATGGGTGTGTTCTGGCTGTCCCGTGCAAACACTACTACTTGTGCAGTAAAACAACCCTCAAAATTATGTAAAGTTAAAAACACCATAAAATGGGCAGTTCAGATCAGACACCCATAATAAAAAGGCCTAATTTATAACACCCTCGAAATATGGTGTGATTGTTTAACGCCCTAAAGACGGGGAGCAGTCAATTTTTCAAACACTCGAAGAAAAAAAAGTCATACTTTGGAACACATGTCTGAAGTGGTGTAATGGAAGGAGTGAAATGCATAACAGGCAACACCCAATGAATAGGGCATGATGGTTTTATGAGACCGCCTCAAATAGCTTACTAAGAAGTATTGAAAAATAACCCAAATGTATTTGAACCCATTTATTATTCTATTCTAGGAACACCTTTTATTACACGCTCTTTAAATAAATTAACACAGAATTTCTTCCTTTTGCAAAAAGATTAAACCAAAATACAACGCAATCGTTCAAAAGATTGCAGGTAATTAGAAATCGCTTACCAAAGGTCTCGTTCAATATATTCGCAAACATCCGCCCGCGAGTAGTCTTCTGCTTCCATAGCGCGCGCGCGCGCGCACGCACGCACGCACGCACGCACGCACGCACGCACGCACGCACGCACGCACGCACGCACGCACGCACGCACGCACGCACGCACGCACGCACGCACGCACGCACGCACGCACACACACACACACACACACACACACGCACACACGCACACACGCACACACACACACACACACACACACACACACACACACACACACACACACACACACACACACACAGACACACACACACACACCGCTTATTCTCAAGCATTGTTCGTAATCCTTTTGTAGCGGCAGCTCGAGTTTTTTTCAGCAACGGTTGACAACGTCACAAGCTCCACACAAGTTCACTCGTTTCTGTATCATGCAGAAGTTCTGACGAGCTTAGCTCACGACAAAGTAGTTATTTCAAAACCTCAAACTTATCTGTAGTAAGATGGTTAGTTGCGCAATTTTAACCATGCTCAAACTTATCATCGTAACGTCTAGGATGACAGCCCTCTAACGGTCCTTTCTGAACCAGGCAATTGCTTTTATACCGCACAAGCGAATGAACACACGCGATCAAGTCACGACAGACAGGGCTGGTTTCCTTATCTAGCGGACGCATATCCGCAACTTTCCATTCGCTAACCGACCCTTGTTGAAATGTGTCACACTCAAGCTGGCATCTGGTACCCCTAGAGTCGTTGGAGATTTCAGCAAACCGTTACCGCGTTCCGAGAACAGCGCTACAGGAGCCTTTGAAGCATGCTTTTAAGCGCGTGACCCGCGCTCTCGGTATCACCAAGGCGAGCGTTTAAAAGCATGCGTCAAATCCTCCAACAGTGCGATATGCGGAACACGATAACGGTTCCCTAAAAGTCTATTGAATATGTTTTCACAGTAGCGAAACTCACAAGCTCCGCGCCATGGCGCCCGAGTCTATTTTATGCGTACATCACTTTGGATATGCATAGTACACTGTACGATCATTTCAGGCATAGCGCGCCATTGGTGTTGTCCACAAGACTTTCAAGTATGTGTGTCGCACTGTGTATAGCCTTCTTATTGCATTTCGGACAAAATGTAATTTGCAGTGTAACCAGGTACCGAACGTGTATAAAAATAAAACACTGTTGAACAGAGTGGTGCTGGCAATCACGTTTTGAGGCTGAGTGTAGAGAAGTTTATTTCCGCGACTGCAGGTGAGTATTTTTCCTGTTACGTTTCACCGTGCAAACATGCTAATACTCGTAATGCCTCATTTTCCAGTCAGGAATGTCATACTTCTCGCAACCCAATGGAACTTCAAATTTCCACGCCCTGTGTCCGGAGATGAACATCTGCTCACCCAACCCAGCCTAGTTAAGTGGTGTTGGCACACCGCAGGGACCCAGCCGGTCTCGATCTGGATGAGCACGGTACCGGCTGAGCTTGTGTAATCATTGCTCCTTGATTCACGGTTGAACCCCAGGTTAGCAGTTGTACCGCACTGGTAAAATATGTCCTTTAGATGTGAGGCACCTCTCAGAGTCGGAGCATTTAGACAGTAAGGTCGGTTGTTGCCGAGTTCTCATTGCAGCAGCGAAAGTTTTGCTTAGAGCTTAGCCGTGAATATATGTCATCCCAGTGAGACGCTGGCAGTTTCTCGTCCTTTTGTTGATGTATTTTAAGCATGCAAGACTCAAATGAATGCAATAGTAATTCATCAGTTTATTTTCAAAATTGCACACAAGATGTCCAAGACAAGATTTGACATAAAAAGACTTCCGTTGTGTTTAGTCTTTCCCTGCATATAAGTTTATTGAACATGTAATTTTTTAGTGATGTTAAAACGAGATTATTATAAGACGGAATAGTCGCACTGTATAAGCAAATTTATATTTTAAATGTAATTTCTTTCAATGCCAAGGCAGGATCGGATCAAACGCTCAGGCGACATCTGGTTTGCGAAAGTTTAATGTAAAATTAATTAAATGTGATCATTCAAATGCTTCTGTGCGAGGCATTTAAAATTACATGGCCTGTTTTTTGTTTTGTTTTCTTTAAATAAAAGACTTAATAGATGACAACTCTTCCGCTGGCCAGATGAATTCTGCTTTCACAATGTTCAGTGATCTTTTCCTTCTGACGCTGCTCAGAATAGTTGGCAATCGACGCAACGGACGTGATCGATCCAAATTGTTAGTGCGGACAACTCGAACTAACAGCGAGTCACTAGTGTTTATGATATCTCTGACCTTCAACATCAGGAACAACAAGCATGTTTGTGCCTTCAGCTGTACACCCTGTGTATGGAGGGACATCTTTTTCGCTTGTGTTTCCTGCTCATCAATAACCTTTTAGTGTTCTGTGCACCACAAGAAATTGGTATCCAGAAGTGTGGCAACCATTCAAAAAGTATCTGTGCATGTCACATGCAATGCAGGGATGTTCCGGTGACTCATATCATAACCTATGAACATGTACGCAGTCTCCACTGCGAAACTTCCTACACGAAAACACGTTTGCATAATTATTTTTTACTTGCGTTATGGGCTGCCCGGGAATCTGAGGTTCCTGTTTCGTGTGCAATATTATAGTTTTCACAACAAGTCTTATCCTCAACAACAAACAGTGATATACTACTACTTGCCATCGCCTCGTTCATTTTTATGCTGTGAACCATCGAAGTGGGCCTAGAAGCGATATTGAAAGTGCATTGCTCTGAAGCTCTTTGGTTAGAATGCACAATAGAAATTGTATTAACAAGTTCCCGTGTTCCAAAGCATTATTTGTGCCTAGTGGCTTAAATCTATCATAACACTCGGGAAGGGGGCGGGAGGAGGGGGCGGCACGTCTTGGAAATCTTTCTTCACATAAAAAAAAACATTGTTCGGATTTAGAGGTTACTAAAACAAATAAGTGGGTGCAATGTAGAACAAAATTATACAAGCTTGATCATACTGCAAAAGGCTGCTAAGTGTGTGATACGCCTTCCAAGGAGGAAGAGAAAGCAGTAGCGCGCTGCGGCAAAGTCTTCGCATTAGCATGATTCGAGAGCCGGCCCTGGGGGCTATGTTGCACGTTTTGGACTCCCAGGATACTAGGAAGAAGGAAGTGACGTAGGTGTGAATGAACCTATCTTAGCAACACCACGCATCGCGGAAACTCACCGTCATCAGCGACTCCACCAATCAACATCCAAAGAGCGTTGTTGACGTCACTTCCTTCTCCCTAGTCTACTGGGAGTCCAAAACGTGCAGCATAACTTCCCTGGATAGCTCGGAGACGACGACGAAGTGCGAGTAAGTGGACGCCGCATATTTTGCTTTTCCTCATTTGTTTCAAGTTTCTTAGGCTCTTGTTCGTCCAGGCTGCCATTGTACTTGCAATGAGAGGTTTAATGGACAAAGTAAGGTGAGCTCTAATAAGAGCAGTTCGACGCCGCTTGTTGACCGGGTTTGTGATTCGGCATTCGAAAGCTCCCAGGACTACAGGATCACTCTTCCTTATCTACCATCAGGTATGCTTGTATGTAATTATATATTTCTCTAAATAAACATATTAGCATGAAATACAAAGGACAAGGAAGAAGAGGCAGATATTACCGGACGGCCGCATAAAGCCACCGATTTCAACGGCGGGCACTTTTTCACCATTGAGCGGAAATCCATCTTCGGTTTGTACCCATACCAGATGAACCACGTCTGGATGGCCACCTTTACCGATGGAGCAGCCGAATACAGGATCCAGTCTTGAGAGGACCCTCAGATGAAACAAAAAAGATGCGAGATTATCGACTTTGCAATAAAAAAAGTAGCTAAAGTTTTAGGCCTTTAATTGCCTATGCGAGACAATAAAATCGGAATGGGCCTTGAGCCGTTTCGCGCAGTCAAGAACATAAAGCGAGAATGATGGCGGTTTGCGCACCTTTATGCAACGAATACGATGACACAAGTAGGGACGCTAACTCTCGTTTCGCTCTAAATTATTATATTAACTCTATTATATCGACAGAAAAGCTTCGTACAGCAACTTAAGGTTCGTGAACTGCACTTCGTGTCAGGTGAGGAACCTCTTTGCGATTGACTAGGACAAGAAAATATTCTTAATTATGGTTATACTAATACTGCTCTATCACTCTACGGTACTACTGCTGCCGCACCAAGACGCCGAATGCCTCCAACATGCCGCAAACGCACTGATAGCAGATGACGATTTTGGTTTTGCTTTCTAGTCTAAAGTGACCTCAGGTGCAACAAACCTATACATAAAAGCACGAAAAACTAAGCGCAAATAAGTAGGAGTGAATACACGGAGCACTAGCGGCAACTCAATTTTAGCTTGAAAAATCGAACATATATACACTCGCTGTTATACCTCACTCAAAATGAATCTGATTTCCTTATTTAATGAAACGAGCGACGGCACACTGGCACAGCTGTCAACCTTCTTTACCCTGATTTTGAACGCCTCAAAAATGTTCCTCTCTGTTTTGGTATCATAAACGCTCAGAATTTGTGTTATCCAGCAAAGTTCACACGAAGACCTATCACAAGGACGTCCAAGTTTCCAGTGGGAGACCGCTTTACCGAAAGTTGATGCCCTATGTACAATCGGGTCATTCATAAAAGCACCTGATTGCAAAAGCCCCGTGTCGAATGCCCCACGACAAACACCCCGAGCTTTTTCCCCACCTTTGAAAAGCCAGTTTCAGTGGCCTCTGACGTGAATCCCCTGGTCAGATGCCCGGGTCCTGACCGTGACGGCGGAGCATTCTGCTTTTAATTAATAAACAGTAAACGTACACGCGAGCGTGTGTCCCGTAATCATGCCGTTATCTATAGGCCTTCAACATATGGGACATATGTTGAAGACATATGACATATGTCTTCATAAGACATCTGTTGTAGACATGGGACAACGCTGGTTGAAACGCGCAAAGGGATTATGTACGTGCGGCGATCATGCTACACCCGTGCAATGGCCACATGTCGTTTGTGTTTTAGTCTACCGATGTGGCGCATTCTACACATTTATGTGCATGTCTTTTTTTGTGAGCAGGCTTTTTTATTTTGTTTATTTTGAAGCATAAGGTAGTTAACTTCAGTGGTGCTCTCAGGGAATGCAGATGTGGCCGACATTTTTCTCCAGATTTATATCGCCACTTTTCTTTTTCGTTGGAAACATTTGATGAATTATCGTCTCTTTTTGATTTTGACATTAGGCCTCTAGCTCAGTTCGGAGTTTCGTGTTTGTCCGTCCCTTTTTGACCTCTTGCTGTAGAGTTGCAATGTCTAAAAAATCTTAACCACATTGATTAGATGTGGTCGCGCTGTTTTTCAACATGAACCTTTACCACATTGTTTTTTTTTGGAAACCCGGATATCAAATACGAGCCGATACAGGCGGAATATATTTGAGAGACGGAAGAGTACAGGGGAAAGGCACGCCGGCAGTCTCGGAACGGGTTGCTTACGAAGTCCGCTTGGCCTAGCTCGGCTAAACTCCTGGTGCAAGACCCTATCTCTCCCTCGGAAAGGGTAGCCGTACGATCGGTTCACCGAGCACTTTAGCTTCCTCCGCACTCTCAGCTTAGGGGTGAAAGAGTACCGCCCGCGAAACACACACAAACAGGCACACAGAGAAAGTGGGGTCGCGTGAACCAAGGCCACATGCCAAGTTGAGGACTGGGAGACGGTGGGGACGGTCTCCTCAATTCCAAACACGCGCAACCGGAAACTGCAAACGGGGAGATGCGCTTCGCAATTTATGCAAGTTTTTTTTTCGGCAGAAATAATTCTTACCTTCTAAGCCTAAGGAAAAGAACGGCAATATCGACATGCGCATCTCAGGACATCGTAGAGTTTGTTTTTGAGTTGTTTGAGTGCAATTTATTGCTTAGCGGATTTCTTCTACCGAAAGAAGCGGCTTGCCATTTCGCACACTCACGCTACTCGTACTGGAACCGGCAAGAACAGTGGTTACAGAGCTCCGATCACAGCTTCGCAATTCGTCTTAATGCCAAGTGCGATATTTAACATGCGGATTGCCAAGACCATTGATATTCTTTCGGTAGCGCCTTCACAACGGTGATCTTTCTTTGTTTGGGCATACATGTGATGATGTGACCACTAGCTTCGACAGAAAGAGGACACGACGAACCGCCTGATCTTCCATCGGAGTGACAAGGAACGAACCTATTGACCAGCGGGGACAAGTGTTGTTGCAATGCAATGCACATCTTGTCGTGATCCGATGAATTATGACCGTGTCGAACTCTGGGCCAGGAATCTCCGACGAGTCCAGCGAATAATCCACAACGATCAGCCCGAAGGGCCCTGTAAAGCGCTATTTGTAATTGTTTTATTCTAATAGACCGTGAGAGACGTTCTGATTGGTCATTTGTGTGCTCAAAGTCACTTTTATTTAATTTGTCCTGTTAAAATATGGCTGTCTTCTCTCGGCGGGAGATGTGTGCTGTAGTAATGTCCTCCAAGAATGCCCAAAGCCGAATAAAAGAGAAGCGTTGAGTCGTCGTTATTTGCCAAGAGTCGATTTGTTGGATGGGAGTGAAGTGTCACTTATGTCACCGCGCTGTTAGTGCCCGCCTTTCAGACTACTGACAATTCACATTCAAACACAAGCTCTCAATTTTAGCTATTAGCGAATTGCGTGTAGCGGCAGATTTTTGGCTTTCAGGTTACGAAGTATTTCAATCAGCTCGTATCTCTAACGTCAGTCGAGTTCTTCTTGCATTACGAAAGGACTTGACATATGTTTCACATTATATCATATCACATCAAGACAATGAGTACGTCGGCGTTACTGCTCGCAAGGGCAAGCTACCCCTACCGAAAAAAACGGTATGAAATTTAACACGGTAACATTCAAACTGGATTATCGAACCGGGAATCTTACCGTAAAATATGCATACCGTGGCGAAACCGTATACACGAACTCATCTCTGTGACGTCACGGCGCGGTGGTGGCGCGTCGGTCGCACTTCCGCTCTGGGGCTGTGGGCAGAAGTCCCCATGCCAGACGTGTATTCCTGCGTTATCTTGAAAGGAACGAGACAAAACCTGCATTCTCGTCAAAACGCCGCGCCTGGGGCCGTACCAAAAGTGTCGAGAAAGGTTTGAAGGTCAGTTTTCACGTGCTCGGTTCGTCCTAGACTCTGGATATGTGCCGTGGAAAGGGAACAGCAGACGCCGTCGGACAACGACTGCTTGGGCGGGAAGCACTTTGGGATGATTTCACGGATGCTTGTGGTCATCAGATTTATTCGTTTTGTTCCAACATGAACGCCAGAAAACCGTCAAGTTGTGCGGACCACCTGCGGACTACGTTCAGTGCGCCTTCAAGTTCAAACGGCTGCCTGATTGTTCGAACTGTCGTCTGCTCTTTCAAACGTTTCTGCTTGTCGTCTGCTCTCTTAGACGACGCCGGTCCGTAGACCAAATGTTGGCCCGGTACTTGCGATAAGAAGTAAGTGCAGGCCTCAAACGACTTAAATTTGAAGGTTGGTAAGCTAGGCTCGATGTAAACAGTAGATACAAGGAGATGTTGATCATTGTTACCGGTGACCATCACCGACTTGTTATGCCTAACTCAGTTGGTCTGATTCTGCTTGCGATTTTCAGTATCGACGTCGACCATCTCAGCTACGGTTCATGCTTTTGCAGCCCGAGCGGCGTCACGACTGAAAATTCCGAGCGAAATCTCATCATGCGAATCAGGCTTTTGCGTACATTCTGCGGCGTCTACGCGGAATGAATCGCCACATGTCACATTATTCACGCGAAGTTTTGCGGTGTAATGAGCCTCGGTAATTTCGCTGACGCCGCTCAAGATAGTCAGACATCGCCAGGAAGACGTAGAACCAACAATTCGAACGCGAAAAAGGGCAGGGGACTCACACTGACGCCGACAACATCGCATTTCAATGGTTTGTTTATGGGCGACGGCGAGCTTGTTGCCCACACCCTCATCGCGCATGCGCGGCGCCGGTGGCGTCCGCTGGGGCGCTCCGGCCGCTCCGGTTTGTTTGTAAACATGAGTTGGTAATCTGAACTGGATTACTGCATACCGTAAAATGAACCGTGTCCAAACCGTCTGGCCGGTGCATACCGTAATCTGGACTGGATTAATGTATACCGTAAAATGAACCGCTGTCAAACCGTTCGGCCGGTGCAAACCATAATCTGAACAGGATTACTGAATACTGTACAATGAACCGTGTTGCCCTACTGAAAAAACCCACATAGTTTTCATACAGGTTGACTCGTTTGGGTCATATGATGTTATGGACATACGGCGCCCGTATGCAAACAGGTCGTACTATATGTGAACGGGTCGCAAACAGAAGCACCCGACCTGATACTGGTCGACCTGTTATGCGGGTCCTCCCATTCTGCAGGTCCACCTGTACAATTCCTGTTCGGAAAAAGGTGAGCTAGCAACCCCCGGTCTGCCCTTCGTATTCCGAGGCTCTCCACTGAAATGAACTCCCGACACCCTTCCTGAAAAGATCATGCAAAAGGAACTAACAAAATGACTAGAAAGCAGGTACAGTTGACGAAACAGATATATTACACGCATGACAAAACAAATAACCCAGCACTGCCATGACATCAAGAAGAAAACTGAGTTAGCTCCCAAAAGTAGCTTAAAACTGCAGCTTCCTGTTGATATCTTGAAGTTGCTCCGCAATATACTTGTTCCTGAGATCCCTCCGTTTCCTAGGCGACACATCCAAGGGTGCTTGACCGATGTACATGTCGAAGGCATCTGAAAATGAAAAGAATGTGGAAATTATTCATACGCACCACTGTTAAGTCAAACCTGTTTATATCGAACTCGCAAAAAACCGTCTACCAGTTCGATATAGCGGGTAATTTTATATAAAAGCTTTAATGAATTTGACATCAAACAAGCACGCCACATTTAGAAAAGTTGTTTACTCTTGAAGTAGTGTCTGCTACGTCATGAGGGACGCTCTACGCGGCTATTCAGTGGCCGCTTCTTGGTTTTTTAAGGTCTCACCGGCTCACCCTCTCCCCACTTCCTACGCAAAAGAGAATTTATTTTTTCTTCTGCGCGTTTTACGCGATTGCCCAAAAGAAAAAAAAAAGCCAGCTTTTCTGCAAGCTGGCTTTCCCCAAAATGCTGCCGCGTTGAGGGAAAGCCAGCTTGCAGAGCAAAACGGCGCTCGTGGCAGTTTGATCTTTTGGGAGATGCTGCAATTTTCCTTCAATGTAACCGCATTGTTCTTTATGCATTTTTATTGCAGCTACTAGTCTGTTCACAAATAGTTCGATACAAGGTATAGTTTAAATTAATCGGGTTTGACTGTAGCCCTATATAGAAAAAACACATCGCAATCACATGTTAATTTGTTGCAATAGTGTACTTATTAAGGTGCAACTGAGAACAATTAGCAAGGATCCTATTGATATATCAACCCGAAATAAGTCAGCCAAAATATTTTCCACCTTAAATCTGACCACCTTCTAAATGTTAACTCTGTTTCGAAATCGGCACAGCTAGCCTGCTCTGGGCTACACTATGTTCACCCTAACTGTCAGTGCCTTTCGCCGAAACAATCAAAGGCCTGTCTCTGATTGCTTGACTTCACTCTCTGCATGTGAGTCTGCAGGGGGTGGGGGTTGATCATGTAGTTTAAAGTTGACAGTTGACTGGACCAACGAGCACACAGCTTGTACGGCCCAGTCAGCGTAGGGGTGAATGGAGTAATGGCGACTTGCGAAATCAACGGCACCTCGCGGCTAGGACACAAAACTGTCAGGGTGGGTGCACAAAAATGTCAGGGTGGGTTCATTCGACAGTGAAAGCCGTGAAAGTAGATTCGAAAACGCTTCACGGAAATCGCCAATAACTCTGGCCCACCTCCAGATTGACCACATAATATGGTGACAGAGGTGATCTATCACAACATTTCAAGAACATTAGTCTTCACTAAATATTATAAATCAGGCCACGTAAGTTTAGGCATATGCCTATAAAGGCTTAAATATGTTGCTTCAATGTTTCCTTGCCTTATTTGAAATTTCATTTCGAAATTGCCGTTTAACCTGCATCATGCCAGTGCATGTGAATTCGGCACTTTTGTTTACTTTCTCAGGATTCCCCCAGCTCTTTTTCGTACCTTATTGTTTACCTAAAGACACAGATTTTTTTTTATTCTAATGCACACAAAATTAACAGCGGATATAAATGATGATTGCCTCTGCCCCTGCTTGCTTTATTAGATCTTCCTAAAATTAACAAAAGGGCTTTATAACACCCTTCGGAATAGACGGCAGAACAAGATTTGTCATGACATCTGTAAAGTTTAAACATGACCGGGAGAAACTGGAGAACACTGCCGCATGATTGAAGCATTGCTCACAGAAGCATTGCTCACAGAAATACCGTACTTGCATGGGAGCTGAGCTAGCCGTGACTGAAGCATTAAAGAAGCGAGAAATAAGTCAAATTGTCGACAACGAGAAGTTGTTTTACGCTCCTGCGATGAGGGACCCAGAAGAATGAAGATTTAAACCTTAAAATAAGTCGAAGCCCATTTGCCCTTGTGCTAACATGTCGAGGAAGCCTCAAAAGCGGTTTGGTGCAGGCGATGGGTTGCAGTCTGAAGATGTGTTCTCAACCAATGAAAGTGTTCTCCTTTGCAAAGCACAAAACATTGGTTTAACATGCTTCTTTAAGAACTACTGCTTCTTGACATCAAGTACAACCGCGGCCGCCAAAAGCTGAAACGGCACCTGTGCCGCTTGGCGCTATCAGCGCCGCCTGGCACATTGCTACGTAAACACTGGCGCTGATGCAGAAACAAACCACCTCCTGCGCTCGTACCACAGCGCACTTCCGGCTGTCTGGTAGCCCTACGGCGGGTGCGTTATTGAATGCGAAGGTAACAAGGTCACACTTGTCATTCTCCCTAAATATGAATCGAGATCTGCGTGGGAGCCATTTATCGCAAACTGGTTGTTGCACACATCGACGCTCTGCACAAAAGTACTGCAGAGCTTGTTTTGAGTTAAATTTTGGAAACGGTTTCATGGATAACTCTTGCCATTCAAGAGAACCAAGAATCTGTGGAACCCAGAACATCTACTTTCCCTCAATCCCCACACCTGCCTGTTGTCATATGGAATGAGCACTATACCGGCAGGCCGTGCGTCACTGCTGTGTGATGCCTGTTAAAGCATTCCCCAGCTAAATGTCTCATTCCCAATGCAGCGGCAGAAATGCCGGTACTGAGGGCATGTTGGTGAACGCTCCAGAAAGGCTTAATCATGCAGTTGTTCGCGAAAGAAGGTTAGATTCACCCAAATAAAAAGCAATCTGGTAATTAACAATTTAATTTGTCCTTTCACTGGCAAAGAAAAAGGCGAATTATTTAAAAATGTGCCTTTCACAAGTGTCTATGGACATTCGGTGCATGGTGCACTTATCGTAACGGAGATTGGAACGGCATAACGAGCACAAGAGTAAATGTGTCTCGGCCCCAGCATGTACAAGTGTTTGCCAAGTGATACGACAAACAGCACTAATAGTCTCGAGCACAAGGTGTCATGGCGTTGCGGCTCATATTCGCCGTAATAGTACCCGATATTCCTCTGCCTATATAGCTGCCTACATAGCTCCAGCTTGCAATTTTGATGCTACGCGACTTGGTTACGTTATTCTAAAATGTAAATCGCCAGTTTTGGTTGTTTTTGAGGAGGAATCATCCAGCACCCGGATCTGAACTTCCGATCATTGCACTAACTGCCGATTTAAGTACCATGATTTTCTGCAAGATGTCTTTGAACACGCACGGCGGCAACTGAGACGTTAGACATCGAAGGGCGGAGAAAATAATGTGTGTGATGTCACATATTGTAATTATGCTAAAGACCGACGGTACCTGTTGCTGGCGAGGCAGGGCTTCAGTGGAGGTTTTGCTGTATGAGCACGTACCAGTGGTGCTTGGAGGTACGCTTGATGTGTTGCGCGCTCCTGAAGCAGATGCGGGGTCACGAGGAGGTGATTGGTTGGCCATAGGGTAGATTTCGCAGCAGGGCGAGACTTCTTGCTTTTGCACTTCGGGGATGAGTCCTTGAGGTTTAACGCAGAGGGCACCGTGTCTTGTGCTGTTTGTAGGTCAGCGGTGGATGATTCAAGAGGAGGCCAGGGGCCTTGATGGACTTCTGCCTTATTTGTTGACGGCGCGACTCTCGGGCCATGGACGAATCTCTTGGTTTTTGCAAGGGTCGTAAGCCGTGCATTACAATTGACGTAGCTTGCTGGTCAATCTCTGTCGCAATTGGCGCACCTAAATGGTGCTTCCCCTTGCAGTCTTTGGTGGAATGTGGCTGGGCGCATCTCTTGTATTTTGCGGCATCTTTGCAATATTTGACGACATGACAAAGTGCTTGACCATTGTAGCATCTGGTTGGCGCTTCAATAAACTCTGGTACGTTATGTATTGTAAATCCGAGATTTACTTAAAGTGGGTGGTCTGTATTTGGGCGAAAGGTCAAAACTACACGGTCTGTTGGTTGCGCAGCTTCTCCGGGCTTTCCTCGACGTCGACATTAGCGGCGGACTGCAATAACTCCGTCTTATTGAGGAAATGATGTTAAGTCGGCATCGGTACGCCAAAGGGGTTTGGCATACCGATGCCGAACTCCTTTAACCCCCTTGACTAGACCACAACTCTTTAGGTAAGTCCTCGGCGCGGTAGCTCTGACAGGAACCCCACCGAGAAGGTGAAGTTTCAGTAATCGGTCGACTGTGGTGGTTTCAGCAACTTTCACTTCTATTTGTGAAGCGATGTCGCAAAATGGCAGCAGCTGCTGCTTTGTTCACCGTGGTGCTCATGGTCAGTCGGTTTTGTCGCTCCAAATGGTGCTCCTCATTCACTGGTGTAAAGAGTACAGGAATACCTGTCGTTCTTTGTCGGCAATGTGAGGCAAGAACGAAGCCCTCTAGGTCACCTTCAATTAAGTCTTCTTCCATTGAGTCACCAGGTGGTGCTTGCAGTTTGGCAAGAGTAGAGTTCCTGTATAGGCTCCCTACAGGAGCCAGAGTTGCGCGTTCATCTCCGAAGCGCCGTCTTTCTTGCACGGCATGTTGATCCCACTCGTCACGTGACTCAATTCGGCGAATAGCGGCGCCGCACGTTCGAGGCGCGCGGCGCGCTCAAAAGCAGGGGAACGAACGCCGGGGCGCGTGCAACGTCTACTTTCCTGCACTGCACTTGATCCGGCTCCTCACGTGATCGGATCTCGGCGAATAGCGGCGCGGCGGCACGTGGAAAACAGACGCGCAACTCTGCTCCGTAGGGAGCCTATCAGGAACTCTAGGCAAGAGTCATCAGCAAGTCCCCAGCCTCACTGTCCCCGTCGTTGCGGCGTTTTCCAAGGGTGGAGTGTACAGTCTAGGTGCCTTGGGCTGCATTGTACGTGTGCTCTCCCCTAGCAGGAGTCTGCCGGGAGCACGAAGGATGATTGGTCACTGAGTCCAGTACGATTGCACCGAGCTGTGAGGTCATGCCATGTGGCGGGGTACTCGAAGTAACCGGTGTTGCTGTGAGCTGCAGCCGATTGTTCGAGGTTGCAGCTGAGGGCTAAAATAAGCGAAGAATGCCCAAAGCATGGAAAAGTGCGTCCGATCAGTTCGGCGCACGCGCTCCGATCCGTCCCCTATCATGAATGAATCTTGCTTCATATTTTCTTGCTTGAACTAATGTACCAGAGTTGTGAGTACGCGCCTGTATGTTTTATGTTTTAGAGCGCAGCTCTTAGGTGCCCGTTTCCGGCTTGAGCGGCGTCGCCGTCGCCGTCGGCGTCGGCGTAACCGCGCGGTACATGATGGGTAAATTTCCCCGCTAAATTTAGCGGAACATTTTCCCCGCTAAATCTAGCGGAAAATTTTCCCTCCTAAATATAGCGGAACATTTTCCCCGCTAAGTCTAGCAGAAACTTTTCCCTGCCAAATTTAGCGGAAAATTTTCCCCGCTAAATTTAGCGGGGAAAATCCCCCCTCCTCGAGGTCACGTGACCCCCAGGCCACGTGACCCCCCCTCCCCGAGGTCACGTGACCCCCTCCCCCTGCGCCTTCCCCTCCTCCTCAAGAGCTGCGCTCTAATTCGGCGTTACAGGGAGTTGTAAACGGCTTTCATTTTTTTTTCCTCGTTTGTCATTTTCTCCTTGTGCGCAATTTTTATCATGTTCAACGTTTGCTAAAACATTGAGGTGTGGGGATGTTTGTACAGCCTGAACTTAAAAGTACACGTTGCGGTGAACATCCACCCAGATATCCACCGCAGCCGAGAATTAATGTGAAAGGAAAACTCTAGCCAAAAAATAATACGGAGCCCGACGTTTCAAGGCCAGTTCGGCCCCTCGTTCACTGGTGACTGTTTTCGTCCTTGCCGTCTTCTTGCAAATTGACCGGTGGTGTTGGCTTTTTTTAAAGCTGCCGTTCTTTCTGCACGTGTGCTTATAAACAAATCGAAGGGCTTTAGTGTGATATGGTTCGTAGCGCCCAGCGCGACGCACTGCAAATAGGACACGCAGGCGCTTGGAAGTGTCCCAGCTGACCGGTTCACGTTATCTTCGGTGTTTTGAATTTACCAAGACTCTATTAAAAAGCCTGAACTTAGTCTGCCTTAAAGGGCGACTTGTCTCTCAGCTGCAGCTGAGCGATTTAGCCAGTGCGGTACAACCGGTAACCTTGTTTTTTTAACGTGCACCACGCAGTAGTGATACATGAACGAACGCCGGTACGATTTACTTCTACGTTTACGTTTGCTAACTTGCCCAGCCGACCACTTTACTACACATTTCAGTTCAATGCGCAACGGTCGCATCCATGTAGACCGCAGTCTATCTCGCCACAGATTTCAAGAAGCTTGCCAACGGCTTCGCCTGGTCCATACACTTCTCTTTGTAGAGCTTTCGGGCCTTGAAAGCATATCAGTAAATAAACAAATAAATAAATAAAAACTAAGCTATGCTTTTAAGTGCGTGCTTCTCACTGTCAAACACGAGCATTCAGTGGCGACATTGGTCTACAGCACGTGGTCTACAGTGTCCGGCCAATGACGACACTGAATTCTAGAGGTAGAACTGGCTGAATAGGTGCACGTGACCCATTTTGTCCCTTTCAAGCCCATGATTCTTTTCTTGGAACACCCGCAAATCGGTGGAGCGTTCACATATTCATAACTGAAGGTTAATTCGAACAATTAGAAATATTGCGCATGGTTGTTGCACGCTCTTGTTTTGTTTCTATATTGGTTCAAAGCCAGGACGTCATGAGCAATAATAAATGTGCTCAAAATGTTTAATTTCTCTCAACCAATTATGTTCAAAATACATCAAAGTTTTTGTTTGCAAATGATAAAATGCCCAGAAACGCTTTGCAGAGACCCTTTCATTTACTGGAGCGACAAAACAGAAACAATAAAGACACCGGCAAGCCTGAAACACGTGCAGCATGCGCGATGCTACCTTTGGCAGGCTTGCAGTTTCTGCGTGCTCGTGAAGTAAGCAAGAGTGCTTGCAAGCCTGCCGAAGATACCTTCTTGTGCTCGCGCTTATCGTTTCATGGTTGTCGGTGCCGGTTGTTTTTGTTTGACGCTTTAGTAGTAGGAGTCGGGCATTACAAGTACCGCCAAGCATATCCCTCTCCCCTCCCCCCCCCCTCGCCGCCAAGAATTGTTGCGGGAACGCGGAAACACGTGTCATAAACGAGCGCTCGATCCGCGGCCATTCACATCCAAGGTCAACTCGTTTTAGTGCATCTCCGCTTAAGAGATTCCAAGGGCTGCACGAGGCATCGGCCTCGTGCCGCGGTGCATTTGACTGTACTTGCAAACCTAAACCTCTCAAGGGGATTTGCCAAGCTATGCACAACCATGTCAATACCACTCACTGTAGCCCCCCTGGGAACTTTCGTTTCCCCCGGCAAAAGAGGCCACCCGATAAGAAGTTCTAGAGCGCCTTCATACAGATACCCGCTTTTGACTGATAGGTGAAATCTCAGCCATTTTTCCGCCCAATCGTGTTTTTTTTTAGATATTTTCAAGTACCGGCAAACCGGTGTGAGTCAGCTTGAGCACATAGCCTTGGCTAGCGCCTGGGGCCATTTTACCGCACAAGTCACGCATTGAGTGCTCCAGCACGTCACGCGCTGGCCCCCTCAGTGCAACGAAAGTTGTCTTAACCCTGAAGCAAAAAGCCATGCAGGCACCCTAGGGCGTTCCAAAAAGCATATTGTTGTTGTGTGTATGTTTATGCGGCCGGAAGTTAGTCTGCCTCAGTGGGCGTCTGGTGTCTCAGCTGTAGATGAGCAATTTGGCCAGTGCGGTACAACCGCTAACCTGGGGTCTTTAACGTGCACCACGCAGTAGTGATAAACGACCTAAAGGCTGAACTCCATGGGACGAATATGCTGCGAATAACCGACGAATTTTGCCCGGCGGCTTTTGCTCTGCGCGTGGAATCAACACAGCGGCTGCTACGTCGCGCGCAAAGCGAGCGTGCTGTCGGGCGGCGTTCGCCAGTTATTCGTCACATAATTCGTTCCACGGAGTTCAGCCTTAACGCCGGTACGATGCTCATCCAGATCGAAACGGGCAGGGGTGGGGATTATATCGAGGGGCTTTAGTGGGGATTGAACTAGGGCGTTCCAAGCGGAGCGCAAACCACAACACAGCGTTCGTGCCTGAATGATGGTGGCGCTAACTCGAAAGCCCGGAGCTTACACCACTTGCATTGACGTCACATCAGACGGCCTTGTGGTGGCCATACAGCCGATAGCGTATATCCGTACCTTCAGCAGCATACAATCCAACAAATTTGTTTTTCTCGGTAAGAACAAGCGGGTATGACAACAAGCGTGGTCGGAATATGTTACATGCAAGTCATTACAGTGTCTGCCACGCTCTGTCAGGATGTCCAAGACGTTTCTTGTAGTAAAAAGGCATCGAGAAAAACTCCAACAAATTTGCGTATATATAGAGAGGCACGCATTTGCTCATATTTCATCATATCTATAGAAATATTTCAATATTTACCCGCCCGCCAACAAAAAAACTGTGAAAGAGTAATTACAAACAAACAATAAGACATAAGTGCAAATAAGTTTGTCAAAAAAAGTAATAGGGTGAAAAAAGTATTTCAATTTAGAGCCACAAATAACAAAACAGCCCTGCTTTCTTAATAATCATTGTCCAACGAAGAAAAAGAAGAAACACAAACCATGGCACCATAGGTAGATTCTTTGCAGAAATAGAACGGATGTATGCTCACATCTTAATAAGTTTGGTCCGATATCAGCCATTGGCATAAGTTTGTGAATTTAAGAGAGCACCGAGTGAAGTGGGCACAGGCATTGAGGAGAACTGGGACATTCAATCGACAAGGAAACATCTTCCTTCTCGAGCTCTTGACCCTGCCTGGACTCTGAGCATGAGCACAAAGACCGTACGAGAAGCATTGACAACCTGACTCAGGTATGTGCTTTTCACAAATGGACGGAGTGCGTTTTGAGAGGGAGTTTGTTAAGAGAAGCAAAAGAAATGGCCTCCAACAAGATACCTACTTATATACAGGATAATACTTGAAAACGAACGTGTTGGTGAATAAATACGAATAGTTGAAAGGATAAAACATCGAGGGCAGAGACGGAAACTGGGGGCTATGTTGCACGTTTTGGACTCACAGGAGACTAGGAAGAAGGAAGTGACGTAGGTGTGAATGAACGTATCTTAGCTGTCTTAGCAACACCACACATCGCGGAAACTCACCGTCATCAGCGACTCCACCAATCAACATCCAAAGAGCGTTGTTGACGTCACTTCCTTCTCCCTAGTCTCCCGGGAGTCCAAAACGTGCAACATAGCCCCCAGGACTTCTTTCATTGAGCAACAACATAGAATGGCACAAAATATAAAACCGCCCCCAAAGGTCTTAACGGTCTCGAAGAAAGAAAGGAGAAAATTGTTAAAAAGGGAAAAGGGAAATTTACTATAAATGTAGTATAAATTGAATGTTGAGTGAATTTTACTTTTCAATAAATTTAGTATAAATTTAATTTTATAACAAATTTCCCTCTTCCTTTTTTACGACCCCGTATAAAAAACACAACTTAAAGCAAAAAGCCTTAGCGCTCCTCTTTGACGGTATGACAGTCGTAAACGCTTAAATGGGCCATAAGATAAAATTTGGGCTGGGATAAATGGTTTTAGATGGGGACTTTACTCATCGCATATTGTTTAGTTGGCCAAAAGAAAGGGTAGAAAATCAAAAGCCAGCTTTTCGGTACGAACATTTCAAAACATGGTGGACTATTTCGTACCTCATTTCCTTTGAAATCTCTCTGCATTTTTACTTTGATGCATCCGCGGTACGCAAAACACGTCAGCCGACCACAGCTCACGCATAGACACGAGCACTGCGTCACTCGGACGTATGCTCAGTCACTCTGTCGACGAATATTTGGATTCGCGTTCGTGGCCAATGAGTGCCCTGACGAAACTTATCATCACTTCCGAACGACAAGCACTATGGTGCGCTTAAAAAGCACGGTAAAAGCTTGACGTCATTGCACCGGCGGCTATATATATCACGACGACATGATTTCTGAATTAACTTTTGAGTGGAGGATGTGGGGATTCCTGCGGTCTCCCTTCCCCGATGGCTGCGATAACGGCCGCGGGTCGGAACGCTCGGCTGCCTTCGCCGTGAGCTCCGACCTGTTCGTGAGGCGGAGGGCGGCCTGGCTTGGGGGCTCTCCTCTCACTCTTTCTCTCGGGGGGACCGATTTCCGTTCCCCGCTCGGACGCGAATCACAGCTGACAGGCGAAGAGGTTTCGCCTCTTGTTTTACCGCTTTCGGGAAAGGGACTCCTCCCGCGGATGCGATAGAGATCGGACGTGTCGCGAAGGGCTTCCTTTGCCCGCTCTAGACTGCGCTCTCGAGTGACTATCTGACCTTGTCGGCGCGGGGGTTTCGGGACAGTGTGTCTTTTGGTGTTCCAATAAACACCGTTGGACCCAGTCCTATTGTGGTACGTGCTTCTCCTTTTAGAGAAGCGATCATTTGTGCGGCTGACGTTCGGACCCGCCCGTAGCGGTGTTCTCGAGAGAAAGCTGCGGGGTGTAGGCTTGGCGTCTCCCGATTAGAGACCGCCGCTGAACCCTTCGGTTACCGCCACTCGTGACCATCCCACATAAAAGAGAGAAGGTGGGCCTCCTTTATTCTTTATTGAGACCCACCTACCGTTTTAAGGAGGGGGATGTGGGGATTCCTGCGGTCTCCCTTCCCCGATGGCTGTGATAACGGCCGCGGCTCGGAGCGCTCGGCTGCCTTCGCCGTGAGCTCCGACCTATTCGTGAGGCGGAGGGCCGCCTGTCTTGGGGGGCCCTCCTCTCACTCTTTCTCTCGGGGGGACCGATTTCCGTTCCCCCGCTCGGATGCGAATCACTGCTGACAGGCGAGGAGGTTTCGCCTCTTGTTTTCCCGCTTTCGGGAAAGGGACTCGTCCGCTGACCGCGAAACAGATAGGACGTGTGTCGGCGACTTCTCCGATGCTTTCACGGTCTTGGCTCTCGGAACCCCGCGTCTGGCAGGTAAGGACCTTTTCTTACCTTGCCGGCGCGGGGGCATTTTGGATGGGGACATTGTAGTTCATTTTAGTAGAGTGTTCTAATAAATGCTCTTGGACTCTGTCCTTACTCTGGTACGTGTGTCTTCTCTTCCGCTATATTCGAGAGAGTGAGACAAGGTAGACGATCATTGGCACCGACGGAGGTAATTGATTGAACCGACCCGCCGCAATGTAGCCCTGAACGTCGTCTACATTGCCGTGGAGATGTGGGGACCGCACTGCTAGGTTTGACGTCTCCTTCGAGATCGCCGCCGCTGTTGAGATAACCCTTTGGTTACTCTATCGGTACCTGTGTTGGTAGCAAAATCCCACAAGGGTTAAAGCTAAGAAGGAATATGTTGATTGATCGTTTCGTTTTCCTCTAAGAAAGGAAAAGCGTGTGGATTTACTCTTGTCGCAACGCGTTTTATTTAGACAAGTGCGATTCGGTTCTAAACGTAATATATTATAGTTTACAACTATACATACTTACGCAAGCAAGTTAATGCGTTAATGCTAAGCACATCACTTTTAGAGCGCAGCTCTTAGGCACCCGTTTCCGGCTTGAGCGGCGTCGGCGTAAACCTGAGGTCACGTGACCCCCCCTCCCCCGAGGTCACGCCCCCCCTTGAGGAGGAGGGGAGAAGGGAGGAAGAGGAGGTTGAAGGATGAGGAGAGGAGAAGGAGGAGGGAGGAGGAGCAGCAGGCAGAATCACGAGGTGAAGAGGAGGGAGAACGGGTATACCCTCCCCTCAGTGCCCTTCTCTCCTCCTCAAGAGCTGCGCTCGAATTCGGTGTTTCAGGGAGTTGTAAACGGCTTTCATTTTTAACAGAATATATTATTAAATATTTTCAAACATTTACAAACGAGCTTAGTTAACCTGCTGTTCTCTTAAGCCTGGGTCGTACTGCTCATGCATCATCCAAAAGACAGTCCGCCAACACAAGTCCTCGCAATGTCCGTGGTTCGAATGCCGCCTGCCAAGTTTATCCTTAAACTCATTGCCATGCGGCATTCGAAGCACGGATCTCGCGGTGACTTTTGTCTTTTGTCCGCAGTGACCGTCTTTTGAATGATGTATAAGCAGTGTGACCCGGCTTTATTTTTTTTTTGTGACCTCAGTATTTAACATTGTGGTAGCCGGCTATACAACGACATGTGCCTACCGCTGGAGGAAGACGAAGAGTAGCGGGGCACGTGGGAATAAATGAATTCATTCCGAATCGCAATGCTGGCTGGATTTCTGTAAAGTTACTGTATCCTGAGAAATTATCGCCATTGTCTTTCCTGCCTGCTAGCCGAACACAAACAGATACTACAGGGGGATTCACACGAAAGAAAAACCCGTCCCTTTACTCTCCGGGATACGCATCACGTGGTAACAACCTCACGCTTTTGCGCGGAGCCGCGATGACGTAGACGTCTCAGGTGAATGGGGAAGCTCTTGCTCTGGCTCCCCGCCTTGGCTTGGGATATATTTGCAATGGACTTTTTCCAAATATCGTTAGGCGTATGCGCAAACTCCGAAAGAGAGGAGGAAAGGGAAAGCTAGCCATTTGCGGGGACTCTCTCGTCCGCTCAGTCGCCCAGATAGTGCTGGTTCGGCTTGACTCCTCCGCTATTCACGCGGTTTGGCTTCCGAGTCGTCGTGTCTCACCACTGAGCAGCT
Organism: Ixodes ricinus; assembly: GCA_037355805.1. Taxonomy (NCBI): domain Eukaryota; kingdom Metazoa; phylum Arthropoda; class Arachnida; order Ixodida; family Ixodidae; genus Ixodes; species Ixodes ricinus. The sequence continues at coordinate 6,203 of JAZHYW010042484.1, read as the reverse complement.
GTTTAGTTGCACAAATAGCAGTAAAAGTGGTCCAAGAGCAAGGTTTTATAGAGTTCCATCAGCCTTTTGCGGGTGATGCACGAAAGCACCCGTTGTCGAACACCCCGCCCCTTTTTGCCCCGCTTTCAAAAGCCCCCATTTCAGAAGCCTATGACTCAAATTCCCCGTGTCAGGTGGCCGGGTCCTCGAGGTGGCGGCGGAACATTCTGCTTTTAAATAAAATACAGTAATCGTGCACGCGAGCTTGTGTAGCGTAATCATGCCGTGACGGCACTCAAGTAAAGAATAACTTAATAAACCTCTCCGTTCTTCAGGCGTGCGCTATAGGTATCCACGTCTTACGAGGTTAAAAATTAAAACGAACAAAAATATCAGTCACTGGCAAAACACGTAAAGCGTGCGAAACGAATTCCAGCCCTAAGGCTACAGAACCGTGACGGAACGCCTTGACAACCAACGGTGAACTCTCCTGTTTGCAGCAGCATAGCCTCCTCTACACTCCCAAAACCTGGAAGTTCGATGACGGAGCCATAGAGTGCCCGATCGCAGATTTGGACTGCGAGGATCTGGTAGCACAGAGCATTTTGCGGGGAACCTGTAGTCAGCGCACAGCTTTTGCAGCTGCGAGGACCCGAAACATGGTTTTCAAACCCGACGAGAAAAGGAGCGGTAGCCCGAGGCGAGAAGCGCGAGCGGACATTCCATCGCTCGGGACAAGTGTGTTTCGGCGTCTCGACGCAGCGGGGAGCCCGTTGCATGACTCTTGTCTGCCCCTCTGCTTTTTCCACTTTCGGCGGCAGCGTCTCATGGCGATCTGCCAGCCTTTCTCAGTATAGAGGAGACTATGGCAGCACCCCCTTTGTCGAAGGTTTTTAAACGTGCTGAATTCAAATGGGAAATGTTTTTTCCGTACCGATCCTGACTCTTTGACAGTGCAGCCGAGCCTTCGCGATATCAAGACCGCCCGGATTTCATCCCATCCGAGTTTGTTCACACGGCGACGCCCCGTGGGCTCACGTGTTACAAGAGGACGGCGAAGGGAAGGAAAGCAAAGCTCGATCTCGCAATATGCTTGAATAACTTAGTCCTTCAAGTAAAGCGAAATCAGCTGTTTGTAGCGGCCGGGCCTCATAAACGGAGCGCACAAGCTCCGCGAAATGTGGATAGCTGGGTTGGGGTCGAATCTGTTCACCATTACTTTCCTTACATAACACTCTGCCTTGAAAGTCGACCCCTTTTTTCAGTTGCTTGCACGACGCGACACCGCACACCGAGTCGACGGTACGAACCGATGCGGCGTCGGCGGTCTATCCACCTTTGAAGGTATAAAGAGGAACCAGGTCGTCTGCATCGTAGACAGTGGCTTTTGTTAATCCTCCAAGATAGTACTCAGCCATCTCGAAAAACAAAAAAAGATGCACGCGAAGCGATGGCAGAAAGAAACATGCAGAATGGCGAAAGGGGGAACAATGCTACCAGAGAAGCACACGTTAACACACGGACCGGGAGACACGCGCGCACGCTGGCGTGGACGACGGAGTCACTATTCCGGAGCCCCCTAAAGTGTTTCGAGCGATTCTCACTAGGGCGCGCCACGATCGTGGCCAAACTCTGAAAAAAGTCCATTGACGGTATTTTGTTCGCGTGTCTTCCAACTTTCAAATTTTGCTCAGTTAGAAACCTTCGTTGGCATCGGGATTGCCTAATTTGTGCCTCGCGCTGTTGCGGACGTCGTCTCAGGCACCCGAATGAGTCTTCGATATTCATCCATGCCGTCCTCAATCCCCTCCTCGTGCATCTGGCTTTTAATTCAACGTCCATTTTGTGGCATCCACCCATTTTAGAAACATCTTCCTCTTAGCTTGAAGCCTTTCGTCGTCCTCGGCATCTATTTCCGTCCTGCTGCCATAATCGCGCATCGCTGTTTCATGTACGCCTCCATCGTTCTACTCTTGTCAAGGCGCACCGAGCTCTGTTGTTGAAAACGCGACCGCTAAATGCGTCTGGTAACGTTGACATTCCTCTCGGCTCTGCGCCCTAAGTGTGAATGCTGGATGGAATTGAGGAGGGAGTCCCGCTGGTTCCGCCGATCACTGACATCACACGCATCCTTTGCCGAAAATCATCCCCCGTGGGAATACTCCTTAATATAAATACGACCGAAACTGGCAAATTTATCGGCTGCTCGATCTTAGTTCCCAATGGCAATAGCAATTTGGGTCCAATTAAATATGCAAAACTTCGAAAGGGTCGTCCTGAATCAGTTGCACCAAGATCGTTATGGCGCATCATCATACTGAAAGCTTGCCAAAAGGCATGTTTGGGCTAGTTGGTTGATGAGCATCTTGGTTTAAAGCAGGGATTTCCCTAGACCCCCCCAGGGGGTATAGACCCCCCTAGTTTTCCTAAACACTCCCCCTTGAACTCAAAAAAAGGAAAAATAAAATTATTTTTTTTAGATTAAGTAGAAAACACCACCTCTCAGGTGTATATATAGAGAAAGGGAAACATACATTACGGGTATGAGCATTTGGTTAATAGACGTCTGTAATTTAGCTAGTGGACTAAAAAAGAAACAGTTTTATATTTTATCTAGCCTCGCCCTCGCATCGCCTCCCCCGAGCCATTGGGACACCCCCCCCTTGATTAGAATCCTGGGGGAAACCCCTGGTTTAAAGCAGGGCAGGGACTATTTCTACACCCACTTTCAAAATAATTGTGACTTATTTTGACGTCAGTGACGCCACTTCCTGAAGACGTGAATTTATCTCCAAACCTATTTTGACATTCCACGTCAAAATATATTTGTCATTATTTTGACGTCTCCAACTTAGAACTTTAGAGCTTCGTAGTACGGACCGAAAAGCGATTGAAGGTGGCGGTAAAAAAAAAATGCTCGAGGTACACTTAACCACTTCTTATGAGTTGTGAATGCGAAAGCATGCAAGCCGCTCGTCCGCTCCCTTATTTCGTCTGCTGCGTACTTTTCGTCGCCGGTCAGCGCGCGCGCTCTTCTCGGCGCGCTGACCTTGGGCGCTCCGTGTTAACGGCGCGCTGACGGACACGCAGCGCCACGAAGGGGCGGTCATTGAAACTGACGCCCATGGGCTGGCCCACGTCGACGCGCGTCAGTCAATGGGACCGAAGCCGAAAATCCATCAGCTTTACTCCGCTCCTTTGGGATCGGGGAAACTAGGTGCCGTTTGGCTAGGCTTTTCGCGTGGTTTCATAGCTGGGAGCTGGCTTCACTTGGAGAAAGGATTTAAGGTGCCGTTTGGCGCGGATCGCACCATGAGACAGTTAAGGCTTTCGCATTAAAAAATATTCTTGCTTGCAGGCAGCATCGCGGTTCGACACGCATTTCTCGAAAACAAATGTCATGCCGTCGACTGCTGTTTTTCGGACTTTTTAAGTGATGTGGAATGCGAAAAAGACTTCTAAGTGCATCAGCTATCAGACCAAAAGTAACGATTGCTTGGTTGTGCCAAACATTACAAAATGCGGTAACACAGCTTTTCATGATTCATATAAACAAAGAAGCTAAATACCGTGTCATAAATTTGGGAGTTGATTGGAAAATGCGCGTATCTCGTGCAACCGCGCAAGAACCTTTTTTCGTTCGCATCGGTCAAGAAATATCAAGGAGGCAACGTTTGCATTCAAAACCCTTTATTTAACATTCCATTCGTGTCGTAGTTAAACCCGCTCGTTATACACGAAGCAAACAGAAAGTCTAAACCAAACAACGAAATCACGAAACCCTGTTAAAAACAGTACCGGAGCCAGCTGCAAAGCGAGACTGCATCCATACGAGGCCGCGCTCGCACGATATAAAGGCACAAAAAGCGTGGAAAATTTCTTTTTGTTACGTAGTGTATGAACTTACATTTGTTACGTGCAGGGAAGACAGACGAATATCCAGCTCGCCTTTGTCGTCAATTCAACATTTTAAGTGAGACGCGTGCCGAGGCGCGAGTTCAGAACTCTCGAGAACATAGCCACCGGGCGTGTTACGTCCAAAAGGAAAAACTGTCAAGCAAGTCCCGCACACACGCTCAATAGGACATTTCTACTGCTAACTAGGACCGAACCTATCCGTAAAAGAATCAACAAAACACCGACGACAACATCAGAAACTAAACGGAACGAAACGCACCTAGTGAAATTTTTCTGATGAGCATGATATAAACACTTCGTCACATTATGGATTTTGCAAAAACCGGTCAACGGCAACTTGCTCTTTTAGAACTAAAATAACACATTATGGCGTAGTTTTTAATATAAAAGGATGACACGCGGCATTTTCATTGATTTCAGCAAAGCACTCGATCATTTAAACCACAATCTGTTAATCAGAAAGCTGGAAACGTACGGATTTCGTGGTTATGTCTCAACTTTAATTACGTCACACCTATCGCCCCGAAAACAGTATGTCGACATAAACGGCTTCTGTTCTGATGTAAAACCAATCTTAACCGGTGTTCAGCAGGGGAGTTTCTTGGGGCCTTTTTTGCTTAACTTGTATGTGAATGATATTGTCAACGTAAACCCATATATTAAATTTATAACCTCGGCTGACGATACGAGCTTTTTTTTTTTCAAGCAACTGCTGTGCAGTATTTAGTAATTAACGCAAATAAAAATTTCAAGGACCTAGCTAGTTACTGGGAGTAGCTCTAATTTCTTAATAATTAATGAGAGCAAAGCAAAAGCCATTGATTTCGTCCAAGAAACAAGAATGATAATGTTACCAGCGTTATTATCCTAAATTCAACGAAAATTGAAGTTTTTTTCAATATTAAAACCTTTAGTAACATCTTCCTATATCGAATGCGATGCGACGAGCATGTGAATCATGTACTGGTAAATCTGTCACGCGTGGTTGGCATGATATACCGTCACCGCCATATTTTACCAATACATGCGAAATTACTAGTTTATAATTGATTATTTCTTTCCAATGTGAACTATTACCATCTAATCTGGGTAAATACAAAAAATTCAAATTTTTTGTAGACCTACAATACAGAAAGAACTGTCCTTCTCGCTTCACTGAAGAACCTCGGTGCTTCACCCACCCTCGTGGATATGCTATTCCCCAAGGGTCCAGCATCCACGTGCACACGTCTCCGAAACACTGTGTTCAGCTTCTTGGATGCCTGTGGGCTTCTGGCAAGGCTGTGATGAGTGAGAACATACGACCGCCCACTTCTCTTTTCGTGTTTGTGTGCCAGTGATAGTTTTTCTCGTGAAGTTTCCTGCGGGAATTTTGTGAACATTTTGTGATGCTCGCGTTCTAGATGTGCCCCTATTCTCGCTTTTGACTGATTTCTTGCCGACTCTTTATTTTACTTTAATTTGTTAACTTGTGTTTCATCATTATATATTTCTCATCGCCATCTGTTCCCCCTGCTTTTCCTTGCATTCATTCTCATCAAAACTGCAATAACCCAAGCCCGTCAAACTTTTCCACAGCCAGTGAGAAAAACCTCACGTCAGGCAAACACCACCACCACCACCACCCCCATATCAAATACTTGACTTTCAAAGAACGTTTTCACGAAACATCTGTAATGTCACACAGGACAATCCTAGTGCTCCTCTTTTTAATGGCCTGAGTCTCATGCCAGTGAATTGCCTGTATCAATATCGACTGTGTGTAACTTTTAAATCACACGCACAAGAACGCTCATACATTTCTGGAACTCACGTCTCTGACACCAAGAGTGACCGGATATCTAACCTATAACACAGAGTACTGGATGCTCCAAAACTACAAAACCACGTATGGCGAGGAAGTGATATCAAGTACGCTACGTAGGCTACTCAACTTTGTACCGAAAACGTTCACCTCACTACCCTCGTCATTTAAAGACCTTTTTTTCATATATGACTGTGTAGCAAAGGTACAATATTTACTTTTGATAGAATGCTACCATAAATCTATTGCCTTACTTTTTTTTTGTATTGAACTGCGTTTTGTCTTTACATATTCGTGTTTCTTTGAATATTCTTTCCCGTTAATTTTTTTTTTTTTTTTCTGTGCCATTGCTGCCAAAGGTAAGGATGGCGGACCGAGGGTTCATTCAAGCTGCATCAAGCAATAGTTTTCCTCGATCTTTCTCCATCATACACTTTTTACGGAAAATAAAACACATTATTTTAAAATTAAAAACGAATTCTCCAACCACAAAACCGTAAAA
>JAZHYW010042483.1:0-24813 GCA_037355805.1 Ixodes ricinus | reverse complement strand
GGGGTACCTCGGGCAGGGTTGAGCGGTATCGCGATAAATGTATCGCGATAGTATTTAGAAATACATTTCGTATCTGTATTTCTGTATCTACTTGTTATTATGTTCACCAGTATCTGTATTTCTGCTTGTCAAGCTTGATTTTGAATCATTTCTTGTATCGCATTTAATCGAAATGAAATATGTTCACGTTACATTTCTTGAAAATATAAAATACAAATCCGAACGCATTTATTTTTTACTTCTGAGGGCATTAGGGTCAAAGACGTGCTGGGGCATTGTTACCATGCTGACCAAGGTTCCTTCCGATTCTCCAAACTATTTTTTCTGTGCGTCCTCCTCTCTCCTCTGAGAAATGTTGCGTAGTCGGGGACTCGAACCCGGTGGCGTACCGGTGTAGTCAGAGCATCTTCTGCCCACCGCAGGTCCTTGGGTAGAATTTCTTGAAGCCATTGTTTACTGGCATTCTGTGTCAGCAAATGTATCTCTTACCTTAGCGTACGCAGTACACCCAGCCGGCAAAGCTACAGTCACAGTCCGTTACCTTTGAGCCTGGTTGTGGTTGACTTGAAATAGTAGGATGATTCACGCGGTGAGTGCTATATTCGAATGCGTCTGCGGCTGCCCGTGCGCCCGTAATATTGCACGGCTCACGGGTACGTCATCAGCCGACGTGAACGTGACCCACTATCGCAAGGATTCGAAACCCAGGAAGGACGCCAGACGTGGCCTCCGCTATTGCCGACCCAGCCTTCGTACACCTGCGACTCGTCTCGGGCGCGCTCTTTCTCGGAGAGCTCGCACCTGTGCCAACGATATCGGTCACATAATCCCCGAGGTCTTTGTTTGGATGATGCTAGGCTAAGCTTGATGAGCTGCGATTCATGCGTCGGTGGCGGAGGGTCTGCAGGAAGGACCTTCACAACAGGGATGCCATCGTATCGTTTTCAGCCGTAACTGAAGATGAGACAGGTGTTCAGGATGCTTCCAGGTGGTCCACTATTCTCGAAAATTCCAAGCCATGCGCCTGCACGATCTTCAACGAGGTAACCTACAACGAAAGTACCTGTTGCACTTTGATACACCAGCGTGGTAATGTTTCATGTTCAGGCCGCACCTACAGATAAAGAATACCAGTTCATTCCACCGTGACGTCATGTGATCAATGTTGGCAGGGACGTCCTTATTGGACAGGGGCGTGGTGATGTTTTGATGGAATTTAGGGTGACAGAATTTAGTTGGGGTCAGAAGTCTTCTCACGCACATCCCTCGTCAGACAGACGGGATGTCAGGAAGGACGCGGTCCTTGATGGAACGTTTTTTGAGCCAGTAGAAGACTCCTCGTCGTCCAGAAACCACTACCTTCGAGGCAAAGTGCCAGCCTACGGGAAACTAATTTCGGGATCGAGAAAGCACCCGCTTCGAAGCTTCATCTCCAGTCGGCGTCTCTATACAAATGTGAAAAATGTACTGCGGCATCAGTATTTCGGTATTTGTATTTCTGCCCTCCCTAAAATGTATTCCTGTATTTGTATTTCCAAATACTTTTTGCCCCCTATTCAAAATGTATTTCCGATACGTGTCTAGCGATACATTTTTACAGATGTATTTTAGTATCAGTATTTCGGCTACTATTTTAATGTATCCCAGTATTTGTATTTCCAAATACATTTTCGAGTATTTCTGCCCAACCCTGCCTCGGGGTAATGGCAGTTATCGGCCGAAGTGCCAGTGGAGGCAACCGACACTGGCTGGAAGTTCGTTTGGAGATTCTTGCAAAATAAGGTCAGGTTATTGCGCGGAGGCGTCACCGCGACCGACATCTTTCGTAAATGTGCCAGCGCATAAAGTAACGAAATCGTTTTGTGAGATGTGTTTTGGCGCGGACCTTTCTTGCCTTGGTTTCGCGGACTTTCGGAGTGAGTTTCCGCACACAAGGAAGCAACCGTCACAGCTGGCCCTTACGCGTCGAGTTCTTTGGAAATATTGGGACTTGGCTGTGTTGCAGCACATGGTGGTGGTGTAGTTTCAAGTTCCTAAGAACGCTGCAGGAGCGATTAGCCGACAACCCGGCTGTGGAATCTTTGAGAGCAAACGTTTTGGAGGCGATGGCACTCGCGTGTCTTTTTCGTAAGCTTCCCAAGCGTATTGAATGGACCAAACGTTTTAGATTTCCGACGTGTTAAAGGCCTTGACTTGCACATGCGCATGTGCAGTGTGCGTGTCAGGTGCCGTTGTCTTAATGTAAACATCGATATCCTCTTCCGTCTTTGATTTATTGCAATATGTATGACATAATCACCACATTGTGTTACGCAAATGTTGTTTCCTTTCGGGTTTCTAGAATGTCTGCATGTTAAAGACAACGCGAAGATCTTCCAGTATAACGCTCTGCACGCTGCGTTCGCTTTTTTTTTTGCCAAGAATAAAATATTTTTGCTGCAATCCCTAGTCAAATAAATTACGAATACATATCGTTCTGACTTGTACGTTTTGCTTTTACTCTAGATTGATAGCTTGAATCGGATGTTAAATGTACCAAATGGCAGATCTACGTTCGTGCTCTCACTGAACCTGCAGGCCATACAATATATAAAAAGGAGCTCCAGTACATCGATGCGATCACCGTTTTTGTTTCAAAATCTGCACTGGCAAAGCGTATCCACGTTTTGAAGAGGTGAGTTGCTGAAACGGGACACGATTACTGGACTGCATACGTGTAAACCAAATAAATAATATTACGTAGTGGAGCTCCAGCCTAAAGCAAAAACCGGAATCCCTCAGTTATCCCGCGCATCTGCTGATTTGCCTGTACCGTTTACCTCCTTTAAAATTTCTAATTTTCTTGTTTTGTAGACGTGCTACGTCAATGCGTTCCACGCATCTGCACTACCGCTTCACCAGACATTCAGATCTTTGCCGGACATCTGTCATTTTGTGGAACATCCGACCTACGTCTACGCGTATGAAACAGACGAGTCTCTGAAAATCAAGGCAAGTATAAAGAAAATACCCTCGTAAGCCTTTGTGTAATGCGTTGGAGTGGTCTTGCGTCCTGAGTTAGGGCAAAGAATGTTAGATCGTCATTGATAGTGAACACTCAGATAACTAAGTACTAAGGCAATTGTTTTTTAGTTCTAGTGCATTGCAATGTATATTTTACATCCTTTTTTTACCGCAGAATATCTGACGGGTTAGGGTAATAAAAATAAATAGGTGTTTGAAGTGACCCTTCTCTCTGGTTATGGCGCCCAGCACAGACACACAGCAAAGCGGTAAAGACACTTACCAGTATCCACAGACATCGGGCACATACTGAATAATTCGTTTTAAACTATGGAATAACATTTAACCGAACACACAACTTCCACACACTTATCCGTCCGTCCGTCCGGTCATCCGCGCATTTTCCGCTATATGTAGCGGGGATATTTTGTCGCAAAAGTTCAGGTCACGTGACGTCTTGGCATGACGCTATACCACGACTTGGCACCGTCCCATCAAGCCTTCTGACCGCGTCATGCAATCTCCGCTCTTGTGACGTCACATGTCATGATATCAAGTGATGTTACGTAACGTCAATTTTACCGCTACATATTGTGGCGTAATTCATTTGGTGCATAAATAGGCACCAGTTCAGGTAGCGTCATATGTTATCGGTCACACGGGAAGCGATTTTCTTCTAAATCGAGAGGCAAAATTGACGTCGCTTGACTTGACGTAATGCGACTTAGTCACGTGACGATACGTCTCGGTCTCCATGCGTGGTGTTAAAAGTATACTGAATGAAAACTCAAAATATACCCCCTCAAGTTCAGATATAAGTCAAACATGATCACCTCTATGTGCTAGTGACAATCGCACGCTTTTATTTAAAACGAAAAGTGGTATTTTTCGTTCTAGACGTTCGATTCTGGCGAGCGCTTCAAAATACAGACATCGAAGAGCACGGTGCGTCTCGGGACATAGGCGTAGAATACGGGGGGCATCGGGGCTCGTGCCCCTCTGATAAAATCCAGGGAGGGGGCGGCGCGCCGCTCCCCCCCTCCTTTTCGGTTATGATTCTTACCGAGACGCTGTTTACGTGTCATGTAACGAGCTTCTAGTAGTTGCATATAAACAAAATAACGCCCACGTTGCCTTTATTGACAAAATACATGGGAAATAGAATCTCAGCGTGCTTTCGTTAGCTTGAATCTCCAGTTCTGGCGAGAAGGTAACGCGGCATCGATCACTTTTACGTCCGCTTGGTCTGCTTAGTTTGAACACTGTTTTGTGCGTTGTTTTGTTAATGAGCGCTGAGTCTCTGTTGAGTTCGAACACTGTTTTCTGCGTTGTCTTGTTAATGGAGGTTTGACCTGATATTCTGCAGCCGCAGGCTTTATTTACATGTATTAAAGAGAAAAGACTCGTGGTCGAGTGGATTACTGCTTCAGAAGCACAGGGGCCTGGGTTCTACCCCCACAACATCGCAGCTGGCACAAGCTTTTTGTTTTTCAGATTTGCGCTCGCCGGCGCATGCGCCGTGGTACCGGCGATGAACACACGGCTTCGCTTGCACGGTGATTGACATTGACACACAGCGACGGACACATGGCGATATACATAAGCTGTAAAATGTACGCCCTAAAGTAAACTACTGATGACTGCCAATGTAAAAAAAAAAAAATTGCGCGGTAAAGCACCCCGCTTTCCTCCCCGGAGAACTTCTCAGCCCCCCCCCCCCCCCCCCCCCCCCGGAAAAATGGAAAGTCTACGCCGCTGTCTCGGGATATCCATTGGCCTCCCTAGGACCATGCGTACTGTAGCTATGAGCGTTGGCGCTTAGTGGCGTAAGCGCGTTACTACCTGGCCAACATATCACGTTGAGATTGCGGAACCGGCGGAGTGGCGCACTTGGCGTAGTCGTGCGCGCTGCACCATGACCGACCACCTTTCCGAGAGCGAGCCGTTCCGGTGAGCGCATTTGGGAGAAAACACACGGAAGAACTCCCGAGTTCAACCGATTGTACCTGGTCGATCAGCGCGCACACTGTAGCACACTGGGGTTTCTCACGCAGTCCCCATCTGAAACGTGTTCGCCGCACAAGGGATCCCCTTCCGCAGGAGCCCGTGCGAGAAAGGACGGGCGCGCGAGACCGGTAACGATACCACGACAAACGCACGCGGAACCAGCGGAACGGCGGAACCACGAGACTGACGAGAACGAGATCACCGAGATGATGGTTGAATGGATGCCAACGGCTGCGTAGTGTGCGCTGATCACTACAAGTGCGTAGTGTTTTCCATGACATGGCGTTTATGGCGACATCGGCAACGCCGGGTTTTGGGCGCGAGCTCGCTGCATCTTTAACGGGACGACACACTTGGGAGGCGGCTAAGGTACCTGTGTTATGTCGAACAGGGCGGGATGCTGGAATATTCCCTACCTCATGTTGTCGAAGTTGACGGTAGAGCATCTTTGTGTGTGACATTGGAAGCACGAGGCAATTGCTTCCTTCTTTGATTTAGCATCCTTCTCATCAGAATGACCAGAATAATCGAGGTCACCAGCTTCACGGATAAATAAATATCGCTTTGACGGCGCCATACCGGCAGGTATCCTTCGCTTATTAAAGCGAGCATGGAAGCAGGCGGAGTCCGTCGAGGCAGCACGACAGTTGCATCACTCGAGTATTTTGACGCAGCTTATCGCATCGATAGTGGTGTGACCGCAACATTGTGACGCCACAACGAAGAAACGTGTACATCACAATAAATTTGGGACATTCGTGGCCACAGGTGCGAGCACTAGACCAACGAAAGGAAGACATCGGTGTAAAGTAACCTTGCGCTAGTCTCCCTGGACGATACTTACACGATTGTCCAAGCGGGGGCACAAAGCACAAAGAACACGACTGTACAATTGTCATATTCTCACAAAAATTACCTCGAAAGAGCGCTAACATCGTTGTTTGAATTAACTTGAGACTGGGGTAGAGAAGAAACATCAAAATGTAGAGGAGACAGAAAATAGACAGGACGGCGTGTCAAACTCAGCTCACTCGTTTATTTAGTCTACCGCCTTATATAGTCTCATCTCAAGGTCATCTCCACCAACACAGAAGGACGAAGCCTATACAGTTCAAGCGCCACAGTCTTCATCACACAATGCAAGTACGTTGACAACCTTTACAGGTCGACGCGATAAGGCAACATCCATCCACCTTCAAACTTGAACAAAAGGATCTCTTCCCCTACTATTCCAAACACAGTTCATACTTCTGAATCATAACACGCCCTCTTTACATAAAAAAACACTGAAACGGTAGTTGGGCCAATACACGTAGAGATCCTTTTGTTCAAGTTTGAAGGTGGACGGATGTTGCCTTATCGCGTCGACTTGTAAAGGTTGTCAACGTTCTTGCATTGTGTGATGAAGTCTGTGGCGCTTGAACTCTATAGACTTCGTCCTTCAGTGTTATTGGAGATGACCTTGAGGTAGGAGACTATATAAACGAGTTAGCTAGAGTTTGAGACGTCGTCCTGTCTAGGATACGGTCCATTCGTCACATGCTTGCACTCGTCACAGGACGATTGGTCACAGGACGATTCGTCACACAGGAACATTCGTTATAGGACGACTCGTCACGCGGCCAACCGGTCCTACAATAGTTCATCCCCCCAAAATGTATTGTTCAATTTGGTTCGGGCGAACAAAGCGGCTCACCTCATATCTTAGTATGTCTTTGGCTTCTGAAAGGCGAAGAATTTGTAACAAACGTTTTAGCTTCTGGTTCGGTCCCGGACATTGGATGTTGGTTCGGCCTGACAAAGTGGGTCACCTCTTACCTTAGCATGTCTTTCGCTTCTCAAGGTCGAAGAATTTGCTAACAGAAGTTTTAGCTTCTGGGTCCGTCCCAAATGGTGAATGGGGAGGCCATATAGAAGCGACTATTTTTGAACTCCAGACTACATTCAAAAGGATGAGAGGTGATCGCAACAGAGAGACGTGGAGCCATACGCTGCACGAGGGTACTCGTACACATGCAGAAGAAATAATTCCAATACTTATTGGTTTTCTCAAAGAGGTGTATGCATGGCAAAGTAAAGACTGATTTGGCTGCCAGTCGGATTATTGCTCGTTCAAGCCAGAGACTTAGATCAACCTGCTGAAGAGTCGTAATATGATGAAAGGAAAAGCGGATGAGTATTGTAAAGATTTGTTTTTCTAACCATTGGTTTATGTCACAGTGAGAAGTCGTGAAACTCCTCATCAGGGAATGTGGGCAGTTGTTGAAATTTACAATTTACTATCGTCCCCTGCCCGATCGATGTGACCAGTTGCCCGCATGACGAGTCATCCTGTGATGAATGTTCCTCTGTGACGAATCGTCATGTGACGAATCGTCCTGTGACGAGTGCGCATGTGACGAATCATCCTCATCCCGTCCTGTCTATTTTCTGTCTCTTCTACGTTTTGATGTTTCTTCTCGACCCCAGTCTCCGGTTAATTCAACATGTTTAATATTCACCAGCTCGCCGGCACCCTTACGATTTTTTCTGTAAACACCTTCCTCCTTGCCCAATATACTAACCCTAAATTCCGAAAAGAGCATTCGTTGAGTCGGTCGAGTTGATGTTTAGGCAAATTTTAGAAACGCTGCAGCTCCGGGAAAAGAAGTGTGCGAAGTGACGACACTCCCAATTGACTCTTTGGCTCGTACAGGCCGTCCCGCGATCTGCTCATGACGCGGATCGTCAGCAAAGAACGTTGACACCCTTGTATTCGTTTTAATACATTAGGACGTATTGTCTTATGCCCCCTTTAAGGGACTATAATTACTAACACCAATAAATACAAACACTAATACATTAAATAATTAACCTGAAGCATTCGTTTATCAATAAACCATGCGAGAATTTCGAGCTTGCCGAGCAATAAAATATTTTAACAGTGATGATCATATAGGCACCAGCGCCGCCCTAAACGATTTTATTAACATTAGGAATGAACAGTGTTTCGACCTTCCCCATGGTGGTGCAACAAATCATCAAAGCAGTTTTCTTGTTTTATAGATTATCTAAGCTTTATCTCAATGACGACACTGGTTGCAAGTCACGATGGACGTTTAGCAAATTATTACTCATGTCTACACTCACTTCGGCGTAGCACAATCGCAAATAAAGAAAAACCGCCCTGTAATCGTAGCATTTATATCTTTCAAAAAAGAAGGAAACGTTATGTAGTCCGCTTTCAACCTGAAAGGTTTCGAATTCGCAGTGAGCGAAGGCTTCGCGCCATAAATACGGTCTGCACCTAAAAATGCGGTTAGAGCTTCGACAAAGTCGAGGGGCGTCCTTTCTAACTAAGATTAGACAAATTGTTTATCGGTGAACGAATGTTAATTTTCGATCGCACCTCTCAAGTGGTAAAGAGGAGCAGCAGAGACTAAGCTTACCGTTTTGCTGATAGCAATACAGATTGAAATTAGCTGTCTAAGATGGCTGAAACGAAAGTAAGAAAATTATTTTAAAAAATCTGAATCTTGATTGTTAACTGTCGCAGTGTAAAAAATTGTTTTGGAATTAGGCGGCTTCGTTCAAACAACCGACCCCACGATTGTCGTGGGAACTCAGTCACGGTTTGATGATTCTGCAAACAACTGCGAAGTATTTCCTCGAGGATATGCAGTGTACCCACATTGCTGCTATTGTCATGATTGGGATGTATTCCTGTTGATCGCGGGCGAATCGCACAGCACTCATTTTAAAACCCACTACGCCGGCATTGAATCTGTGTAGTCTTGCACAGATTTCAAAAGACAAAACAATTTTATGTTGGTGCTTAATATAAAACCCCAGGCTAAAATCTTGAAGCAATGGAACTTTTGTAGAAACATCGGTTCGAGAGTAAATGGTTGTAGTACCCTCGCTCTCTTCCTTTTGGCCGAGCAGAGAGGGAAGGTGGTTTCTTTGTGTCGATTTCGGGGCAGAAGGTAACCCACGAAGGGGACAAGGGCGAGTTTGAGGAAGCCGTATGCTAGGTCACAGCGGCTCAATGGGCGAACAGGATGTGGCTGACGTTTTATGTGTCTAACGGGTGGGAGAGGCCTTGCGCGCGCATTGTTTTCTAGCCACTAAAGTCTCGAACCCAGTGGCGTGTCTAGGTGGCAGCACATATTCGCCAAAAGATAGATTTTTGGGTTACACGAAGCTATCAATATTATGCCGAATGATTGTTGAAAAACGGCTAAAGTACAAGCGAGCTTGTGGGTTACCATGTTGAAACTTAACCTGAGACTGGAGTACGGAATACAAACTTAAACGTAGAAGGGACAGAAACATTGAAGAAGAGAAGTCTCAAGCGCAGCATAAATATTTTATTCTGACCTTCCTTCCTTATATACAGAGAGCGACTAGATCACCAGCCAGACAACTTGACCTTTACTAGGACACAATACACCAGGACTCACAAAGAAGCCAGAACAGGGTAAGGGATGCCCCCTCAGCGAACAAGAAATAGAACACACCCTCCCAATTTGGGATAACCCTCCATTATTACAAAGAAGTATATACTTGTTTTGCATACCTTGCTAAACTAATGACAAGGATCAGTTCGGTCCTTAAGGAGGATGAGTTGGAAACTGTAGCAAAGAATCTGTTAGGTCCGACGCGGTCAACGCTAATTTTTTTAAAGGAAGATAAACCGGAAATGTTTATTCCTGCGGTGATTAACGAATGTGGTTCGTGGCAGAAATTAGTTTCAAATTTTGTTCAGAATGGTTTAAAGTATGCACACCGAGATAGATCGTTGTCTCTGAGAAGTTCGAACGAGTTAATTGGTATCTTTGAGGTCAACCATGGGAGGGAATGTTCAGTTCTATCGTTAGATATTAATGACCTATAATATTTCCTGGAGAAAATAGCCCGATGACAAGGGTGAAGGATGCGCTAGAATCAGATGTGGTTCAGTTTCATTCTCAAACAAGTATTTCGCAAGAGTTTTCTTGTTATTCCTGATTATTATCTTCAGTCTGCAGTTGTGGAGTATGAAGGTAACAAATTGTGCAGAAGGCGTGTGCATTGGGTCCTCGGCTGCACCATCTTTAGCGGAGGTTTATCTAAATTTGTTGGATTATGTTGTGTTTGATCGAATATTGTTTTTAAGCGGACACATGTATTGTTAGAAGTTATGCCAACGATAATTTCGTGTGCACTTTCTGGGATGATATGTCGAACGGTCTCGAGCAATTCATAAAGTGAGCAGCTTCAGAACTGCGCTTCACTGTGGAGAAACCGAAGAATTAAGTACGACAATTGTTGGATCTGCGAATTCACACTGAGGAAGGTCTATGCTGGAAGTATGGCAAGAAACCCCAAACCAGTACTATCAAAAATGAGCTTCAATTCGAAAACGGTGAAAGCGGGAGTTGTAAAATCCTTGATCAGAAATTCTCTAGACCAGTCGTGCATAGATCTTTTTTGTATATAAAGTCTTTTGAAGGTCATTGGGATGAGTGTAAAGGGTTCCTTAAAAGAAACATTCGAAATTTGCAACAAAAAAAAAAACATGTTGGAGAGACGGACGGTTTCGATCCCCTTTTTTCATGAGATTTCGCATTACTTGCAGGCGTGTCCTAAGCCGTTTGGAGTGGAAGCTGTTTTTAGTTCCGATTTCAGGTTGAGTGGACTAACTCCTTTTGAAACGGGAGTGTAAGAGTGTAGGAAAGATCACCGTGAAGAATCAGATCATTTTCAAGAAATAATGTAGCTTATGAAATAGCGATGGCATGTGGTTTTGCTTATACAGGAAAACTTGGAGGTGTGTTGATGAGAGACTAACAGAACACAAGAAACATTGCTGTGGTCAGAAAAGGAAAAAATAGACATAAATAAGTGAATGACAGTAAAAGGCTTGTAAGGAAACCATTCGATTAAAATCAATTTGTAACTGTATTAGTCAGACCTCGTTGCAGCTGAAAAACAATGCCAAGTCATTTTAAGACTGCAAACAATGTTGTATGTTTGTGTGTGCGTGTTCATTATAATATATTTTGAAGGGGAAGCGCGCTAGCACTTTGTTAGAGTGAGTGCAGAGGTGTCTATCTTTCGAAGTTGCTGTTCCGGTTTGGTACAATGAAACAGGTTTGTTCCCAATTATAGTATATTGTTTAGCTTTTTTTGTTTTTGAGGGTGTTGGTTTGGTATTCACGTTCGGGGCCAATGTAATTCGCGGGTGTAGTGTAAGAGTGTTCCATAATGCATAAACCTTTTTTTTGCGATAGTGGAGGGTTAGTCCAAGTTGGGAAGGTGTGTTGCAGCAGTTATCTTTTCTGCTCGTTAAAGCAGCATCTCTTTTCCTGTTCTGGGTGTTCTTTTGTATGTCCTGGTGTACTGTGGCTTGCAAAAGGCAGGTTGTGTGATTGGTGACCTTGCGGCTGTGTGTATATATAAAAAGGTGGGGCTGAAGAAATCTTTCAAAAATGACTATTCAGATTACAGACCCATGTCATTATCTAGTGTACCTTGCAAAATAATGGAACATGTCATCAACTCTCATATTATTAATTACCTGTCAGAAATTAATTTACTATGCAATATTCAGCATGGTTTCAGGGCAGTTTTTTCTGTGAGACCCAGCTTTTCGAATTTGTTATTGACCTGCAACACAACTTTCACTGGTCTTAACCTACTGATGCCATTTTAAAGCGCAGCTTTTAGGCGCCCGTTTCCGAGTTGAGCGCCGTCCGCGTAACCGCGCGCGTTGTATTGTGGGACCCCTTACGAAAATGGCAGATCTGGACTTACATAAAAAAAACAGATCTGTTTATATAAAAAATTGGGCATATCTGGCCATATCAAGCACATCCGTTTATATAAGGCTTATCTATAATAAGGTTGATAGCTGGGCTAGTTGGTAATCGTTGTACATAATGGAATAAAACAGCGCAAAGATACAAAAGGAAGAGACAAACCAGACAGGACAGAGACAACAGCGCTCTGTCCTGTCTGGTTTGTTTTTCCTTTTTGTATCTTTGCGCTGTTTTATTCCATTATGTACAAGGCTTAGCTCTAGCCAGATCTGCCCAATTTTTTATATATCCATATCTGGGTCTGCCAAATAGGGGTATATCTGCCTCCCATATCAGGCCAGATATGTCCCAATCAGATAAGGCAACCTTTATATACAGGGTGTTTTTTTTTATTCTTGAAGATTTGTTTTTAAAAAAGCCATGAAAGCTACACTTATGCGGTTTGTGCGAGTGAGTTATACGCCCAGGGGGACATTATGTGCGTGGCTAATCTTTGCGATAAGTCGGCTAATTATTTGAAATTCACTACTTAACTTTTCAATTAGTAAAAATAGACATATGATTCCAATTAGAAACTTGCTGAGCGTCGTCCAAAACCCCTAAATCAGTCATTTTCAGAAAGACTTTCAGCGCGTGAGAAGCGTAGTAGTGCACTAAAGTTACCACTCGTGGAGCAGGTACAAGGCTAGCGGTTTCGGTAAGGCGCCCGCGCAATTTTTCCGTCTCTTATCTAGCCCCAGCCTTGTACCTGCTCCACGAGTGGTAACTTCAGCGCACTACTGCGCTTCACACGCGCTCAAAGTCTTTCTAAAGATTACTGATTTAAGGGTTTTGGACGACGCTCAGCAAGTTTCTAATTGAAACCATATGTCTATTTTCACTAATTAAAAGTTAATTAGTGAATTTTAATTAATTAGCCGACTTATCGCAAAGATTAGCAAACCACATAATGTCCCCCTGGGCGTATAACTCACTCGCACAAACCGCATAAGTGTAGCTTTCACGGCTTCTTTTAAAACAAATCTGCAGGTGGTATTCACTGAGCCTGCAGGTTCGATTTTGCCAGGGAGCGCCACCGTCGATCCGCCATCTTCGAGGTCGCGGTTTGACTGGCTTGGGTACGCGGTCGTCCGTTGCTAGTGTGTGCTAATTTCATATCGTTGAAGAAGCTTCGTTGAACAGAAGAAGAAGAAAAGTTGATCTCGGGGGCGGGCCGTTTTCCTTGTTGCCGCCGAGTACCGTGTGTAAAGGCTGAACCGCATGTAAGCAATTTAGCGAGCGACGGGACGAGACGAGCGACGGCGACAGCGACGAGACAAACTACGACGACCCGCTTCGCTGTCGCTCGGTCACTCGCGCGACGAGGCAAACCGCATAAAAGCGACGGGAGCAAGCGACCAAGGCGATAAGCGACGTTTTCTAGAAATCCAAAAACCGAGCGACGCGACGAGCGACCGTGAGAAATCTCCGTCGCTCGTCGCCGACTCCCGTCGCTGTCGCCGTCGCTACTAATCGCTTACACGCGGTTCACCCTTCACTGTCGCTTGTCGCGTAGCTCGGTTTTGGGATTTCTAGAAAACTTAGCGTTCATTGCCTTGGTCGTTTGCTCCCGTCGCTTTCATGCGGTTTGCCTCGTCGCGCGAGTGACCGAGCGGCAGCGAAGCGGGTCGCCGTCGCTCGTCTCGCCGCTCGCCAAATCGCGTACATGCGGTTTTTAAATCGCTTGGGCTAATGAAAAATGCGCCGCATTTTTCATAAGCTGCGCACTCGGTGAGCCGCACGGTATGTTTCTGCACAGGAACGAACACCGAAGGCACGACGTACGACATGGAGGCGATGGAGCAACACGGTTACACGGCCGTAGTGCAGAAAATCCGCTAAAGAAAAACAATAAAGAAACTAGCAAAACAAAACAAAGAGTAATCACACCGTGCTACAAAAGCACCAAAGTAGAAAAATCAGTTCTTGCAAGAGCTACCGCCGTGGGCACGGCGCGCGACACGGAGCGCTGCATGGAGCCGAGGGAGCAACGCGGCCGCGGTGAACGAGTCCGATAGCGACAAAAACGAACTAAAACACACACAAAAAATATTCCTACGGCGCTTCAAAAGCACCAAAGTATAAGAATAACCCCTAGTTTCGGTCGAAAAGACCCTTTAAAGTTGTAAAATGCTGCTAAACCACGCTGAAAGGTCCGGCCAGACGACACCCGACACCTACGTGCGATAGAAAGAGACCTCGAAGATGGCGACCGTGGTGGCCGATGCCAGCGAACCTAGCGAGTGAATGTCACCTATAAAAAAACACCCGGTATATTGTTGTTTTCTACAAATAACTACCAATAGTGACTTCTCATCTGTATAAGAAAAATACCAATTGGATATTGACACCTACGTGCGATAGAAAGAGACCTCGAAGATGGCGACCGTGGTGGCCGATGCCAGCGAACCTAGCGAGTGAATGTCACCTATAAAAAACACCCGGTATATTGTTGTTTTCTACAAATAACTACCAATAGTGACTTCTCATCTGTATAAGAAAAATACCAATTGGATATTGACACCTACGTGCGATAGAAAGAGACCTCGAAGATGGCGACCGTGGTGGCCGATGCCAGCGAACCTAGCGAGTGAATGTCACCTATAAAAAAAGCACCGGTATATTGTTGTTTTCTACAAATAACTACCAATAGTGACTTCTCATCTGTATAAGAAAAATACCAATTGGATATTGACACCTACGTGCGATAGAAAGAGACCTCGAAGATGGCGACCGTGGTGGCCGATGCCAGCGAACCTAGCGAGTGAATGTCACCTATAAAAAAACACCTGGTATATTGTTGTTTTCTACAAATAACTACCAATAGTGACTTCTCATCTGTATAAGAAAAATACCAATTGGATATTGACACCTACGTGCGATAGAAAGAGACCTCGAAGATGGCGACCGTGGTGGCCAATGCCAGCGAACCTAGCGAGTGAATGTCACCTATAAAAAAACACCTGGTATATTGTTGTTTTCTACAAATAACTACCAATAGTGACTTCTCATCTGTATAAGAAAAATACCAATTGGATATTGACACCTACGTGCGATAGAAAGAGACCTCGAAGATGGCGACCGTGGTGGCCGATGCCAGCGAACCTAGCGAGTGAATGTCACCTATAAAAAAAACACCTGGTATATTGTTGTTTTCTACAAATAACTACCAATAGTGACTTCTCATCTGTATAAGAAAAATACCAATTGGATATTGACACCTACGTGCGATAGAAAGAGACCTCGAAGATGGCGACCGTGGTGGCCAATGCCAGCGAACCTAGCGAGTGAATGTCACCTATAAAAACACCCGGTATATTGTTGTTTTCTACAAATAACTACCAATAGTGACTTCTCATCTGTATAAGAAAAATACCAATTGGATATTGACACCTACGTATGCGATAGAAAGAGACCTCGAAGATGGCGACCGTGGTGGCCGATGCCAGCGAACCTAGCGAGTGAATGTCACCTATAAAAACAAACCGGTATATTGTTGTTTTCTACAAATAACTACCAAATAGTGACTTCTCATCTGTATAAGAAAAATACCAATTGGATATTGACACCTACGTGCGATAGAAAGAGACCTCGAAGATGGCGACCGTGGTGGCCGATGCCAGCGAACCTAGCGAGTGAATGTCACCTATAAAAAAACACCTGGTATATTGTTGTTTTCTACAAATAACTACCAATAGTGACTTCTCATCTGTATAAGAAAAATACCAATTGGATATTGACACCTACGTGCGATAGAAAGAGACCTCGAAGATGGCGACCGTGGTGGCCGATGCCAGCGAACCTAGCGAGTGAATGTCACCTATAAAAAAACACCGGTATATTGTTGTTTTCTACAAATAACTACCAATAGTGACTTCTCATCTGTATAAGAAAAATACCAATTGGATATTGACACCTACGTATGCGATAGAAAGAGACCTCGAAGATGGCGACCGTGGTGGCCGATGCCAGCGAACCTAGCGAGTGAATGTCACCTATAAAAAACACCCGGTATATTGTTGTTTTCTACAAATAACTACCAATAGTGACTTCTCATTTGTATAAGAAAAATACCAATTGGATATTGACACCTACGTGCGATAGAAAGAGACCTCGAAGATGGCGACCGTGGTGGCCGATGCCAGCGAACCTAGCGAGTGAATGTCACCTATAAAAAAACACCTGGTATATTGTTGTTTTCTACAAATAACTACCAAAAGTGACTTCTCATCTGTATAAGAAAAATACCAATTGGATATTGACACCTACGTGCGATAGAAAGAGACCTCGAAGATGGCGACCGTGGTGGCCGATGCCAGCGAACCTAGCGAGTGAATGTCACCTATAAAAAAACACCTGGTATATTGTTGTTTTCTACAAATAACTACCAATAGTGACTTCTCATCTGTATAAGAAAAATACCAATTGGATATTGACACCTACGTAGCGATAGAAAGAGACCTCGAAGATGGCGACCGTGGTGGCCGATGCCAGCGAACCTAGCGAGTGAATGTCACCTATAAAAAAACACCCGGTATATTGTTGTTTTCTACAAATAACTACCAATAGTGACTTCTCATCTGTATAAGAAAAATACCAATTGGATATTGACACCTACGTGCGATAGAAAGAGACCTCGAAGATGGCGACCGTGGTGGCCGATGCCAGCGAACCTAGCGAGTGAATGTCACCTATAAAAAAACACCTGGTATATTGTTGTTTTCTACAAATAACTACCAATAGTGACTTCTCATCTGTATAAGAAAAATACCAATTGGATATTGACACCTACGTGCGATAGAAAGAGACCTCGAAGATGGCGACCGTGGTGGCCGATGCCAGCGAACCTAGCGAGTGAATGTCACCTATAAAAAAACACCCGGTATATTGTTGTTTTCTACAAATAACTACCAATAGTGACTTCTCATTTGTATAAGAAAAATACCAATTGGATATTGACACCTACGTGCGATAGAAAGAGACCTCGAAGATGGCGACCGTGGTGGCCGATGCCAGCGAACCTAGCGAGTGAATGTCACCTATAAAAAAACACTGGTATATTGTTGTTTTCTACAAATAACTACCAATAGTGACTTCTCATCTGTATAAGAAAAATACCAATTGGATATTGACACCTACGTGCGATAGAAAGAGACCTCGAAGATGGCGACCGTGGTGGCCGATGCCAGCGAACCTAGCGAGTGAATGTCACCTATAAAAAAACACCCGGTATATTGTTGTTTTCTACAAATAACTACCAAAAGTGACTTCTCATCTGTATAAGAAAAATTCCAATTGGATATTGACACCTACGTGCGATAGAAAGAGACCTCGAAGATGGCGACCGTGGTGGCCAATGCCAGCGAACCTAGCGAGTGAATGTCACCTATAAAAAAAACGGTATATTGTTGTTTTCTACAAATAACTACCAATAGTGACTTCTCATCTGTATAAGAAAAATACCAATTGGATATTGACACCTACATACGTGCGATAGAAAGAGACCTCGAAGATGGCGACCGTGGTGGCCGATGCCAGCGAACCTAGCGAGTGAATGTCACCTATAAAAAAACACCCGGTATATTGTTGTTTTCACAAATAACTACCAATAGTGACTTCTCATTTGTATAAGAAAAATACCAATTGGATATTGACACCTACGTGCGATAGAAAGAGACCTCGAAGATGGCGACCGTGGTGGCCGATGCCAGCGAACCTAGCGAGTGAATGTCACCTATAAAAAAACACCGGTATATTGTTGTTTTCTACAAATAACTACCAATAGTGACTTCTCATCTGTATAAGAAAAATACCAATTGGATATTGACACCTACGTGCGATAGAAAGAGACCTCGAAGATGGCGACCGTGGTGGCCGATGCCAGCGAACCTAGCGAGTGAATGTCACCTATAAAAAAACACCCGGTATATTGTTGTTTTCTACAAATAACTACCAAAAGTGACTTCTCATCTGTATAAGAAAAATTCCAATTGGATATTGACACCTACGTACGATAGAAAGAGACCTCGAAGATGGCGACCGTGGTGGCCAATGCCAGCGAACCTAGCGAGTGAATGTCACCTATAAAAAAACAGGTATATTGTTGTTTTCTACAAATAACTACCAATAGTGACTTCTCATCTGTATAAGAAAAATACCAATTGGATATTGACACCTACAGTACGTGCGATAGAAAGAGACCTCGAAGATGGCGACCGTGGTGGCCGATGCCAGCGAACCTAGCGAGTGAATTTCACCTATAAAAAAAACATCTGGTATATTGTTGTTTTTTGCAAAAAACAACCAATAGTGACTTCTCATTTGTATAAGAAAAATACCAATTGGATATTGACACCTACGTGCGATAGAAAGAGACCTCGAAGATGGCGACCGTGGTGGCCAATGCCAGCGAACCTAGCGAGTGAATGTCACCTATAAAAAACACGGTATATTGTTGTTTTCTACAAATAACTACCAAAAGTGACTTCTCATCTGTATAAGAAAAATACCAATTGGATATTGACACCTACGTACGATAGAAAGAGACCTCGAAGATGGCGACCGTGGTGGCCGATGCCAGCGAACCTAGCGAGTGAATGTCACCTATAAAAAAACACCTGGTATATTGTTGTTTTCTACAAATAACTACCAAAAGTGACTTCTCATCTGTATAAGAAAAATACCAATTGGATATTGACACCTACGTACGATAGAAAGAGACCTCGAAGATGGCGACCGTGGTGGCCGATGCCAGCGAACCTAGCGAGTGAATGTCACCTATAAAAAAACACCTGGTATATTGTTGTTTTCTACAAATAACTACCAATAGTGACTTCTCATCTGTATAAGAAAAATACCAATTGGATATTGACACCTACGTACGATAGAAAGAGACCTCGAAGATGGCGACCGTGGTGGCCGATGCCAGCGAACCTAGCGAGTGAATGTCACCTATAAAAAAAAACACCTGGTATATTGTTGTTTTCTACAAATAACTACCAAAAGTGACTTCTCATCTGTATAAGAAAAATACCAATTGGATATTGACACCTACGTGCGATAGAAAGAGACCTCGAAGATGGCGACCGTGGTGGCCGATGCCAGCGAACCTAGCGAGTGAATGTCACCTATAAAAAAACACCTGGTATATTGTTGTTTTCTACAAATAACTACCAATAGTGACTTCTCATCTGTATAAGAAAAATACCAATTGGATATTGACACCTACGTACGATAGAAAGAGACCTCGAAGATGGCGACCGTGGTGGCCGATGCCAGCGAACCTAGCGAGTGAATGTCACCTATAAAAAAAACATCTGGTATATTGTTGTTTTCTGCAAATAACTACCAATAGTGACTTCTCATCTGTATAAGAAAAATACCAATTGGATATTGACACCTACGTACGATAGAAAGAGACCTCGAAGATGGCGACCGTGGTGGCCGATGCCAGCGAACCTAGCGAGTGAATGTCACCTATAAAAAAACACCTGGTATATTGTTGTTTTCTACAAATAACTACCAAAAGTGACTTCTCATCTGTATAAGAAAATACCAATTGGATATTGACACCTACGTACGATAGAAAGAGACCTCGAAGATGGCGACCGTGGTGGCCGATGCCAGCGAACCTAGCGAGTGAATGTCACCTATAAAAAACATCTGGTATATTGTTGTTTTCTACAAATAACTACCAATAGTGACTTCTCATCTGTATAAGAAAAATACCAATTGGATATTGACACCTACGTACGATAGAAAGAGACCTCGAAGATGGCGACCGTGGTGGCCGATGCCAGCGAACCTAGCGAGTGAATGTCACCTATAAAAAACATCCGGTATATTGTTGTTTTCTACAAATAACTACCAATAGTGACTTCTCATCTGTATAAGAAAAATACCAATTGGATATTGACACCTACGTACGATAGAAAGAGACCTCGAAGATGGCGACCGTGGTGGCCGATGCCAGCGAACCTAGCGAGTGAATGTCACCTATAAAAAAACACCTGGTATATTGTTGTTTTCTGCAAATAACTACCAATAGTGACTTCTCATCTGTATAAGAAAAATACCAATTGGATATTGACACCTACGTACGATAGAAAGAGACCTCGAAGATGGCGACCGTGGTGGCCGATGCCAGCGAACCTAGCGAGTGAATGTCACCTATAAAAAAACATCTGGTATATTGTTGTTTTCTACAAATAACTACCAAAAGTGACTTCTCATCTGTATAAGAAAAATACCAATTGGATATTGACACCTACGTACGATAGAAAGAGACCTCGAAGATGGCGACCGTGGTGGCCGATGCCAGCGAACCTAGCGAGTGAATGTCACCTATAAAAAAAACATCTGGTATATTGTTGTTTTCTACAAATAACTACCAAAAGTGACTTCTCATCTGTATAAGAAAAATACCAATTGGATATTGACACCTACGTACGATAGAAAGAGACCTCGAAGATGGCGACCGTAGTGGCCGATGCCAGCGAACCTAGCGAGTGAATGTCACCTATAAAAAAACATCTGGTATATTGTTGTTTTCTGCAAGTAACTACCAAAAGTGACTTCTCATCTGTATAAGAAAAATACCAATTGGATATTGACACCTACGTACGATAGAAAGAGACCTCGAAGATGGCGACCGTGGTGGCCGATGCCAGCGAACCTAGCGAGTGAATGTCACCTATAAAAAACATCCGGTATATTGTTGTTTTCTGCAAATAACTACCAAAAGTGACTTCTCATCTGTATAAGAAAAATACCAATTGGATATTGACACCTACGTACGATAGAAAGAGACCTCGAAGATGGCGACCGTGGTGGCCGATGCCAGCGAACCTAGCGAGTGAATGTCACCTATAAAAAAACACCTGGTATATTGTTGTTTTCTGCAAGTAACTACCAAAAGTGACTTCTCATCTGTATAAGAAAAATACCAATTGGATATTGACACCTACGTACGATAGAAAGAGACCTCGAAGATGGCGACCGTGGTGGCCGATGCCAGCGAACCTAGCGAGTGAATGTCACCTATAAAAAACATCTGGTATATTGTTGTTTTCTGCAAGTAACTACCAAAAGTGACTTCTCATCTGTATAAGAAAAATACCAATTGGATATTGACACCTACGTACGATAGAAAGAGACCTCGAAGATGGCGACCGTGGTGGCCGATGCCAGCGAACCTAGCGAGTGGATGTCACCTATAAAAAAACATCTGGTATATTGTTGTTTTCTGCAAGTAACTACCAAAAGTGACTTCTCATCTGTATAAGAAAAATACCAATTGGATATTGACACCTACGTACGATAGAAAGAGACCTCGAAGATGGCGACCGTGGTGGCCGATGCCAGCGAACCTAGCGAGTGAATGTCACCTATAAAAAAACATCTGGTATATTGTTGTTTTCTGCAAGTAACTACCAAAAGTGACTTCTCATCTGTATAAGAAAAATACCAATTGGATATTGACACCTACGTACGATAGAAAGAGACCTCGAAGATGGCGACCGTGGTGGCCGATGCCAGCGAACCTAGCGAGTGGATGTCACCTATAAAAAAAACATCTGGTATATTGTTGTTTTCTGCAAGTAACTACCAAAAGTGACTTCTCATCTGTATAAGAAAAATACCAATTGGATATTGACACCTACGTACGATAGAAAGAGACCTCGAAGATGGCGACCGTGGTGGCCGATGCCAGCGAACCTAGCGAGTGAATGTCACCTATAAAAAAACATCTGGTATATTGTTGTTTTCTGCAAGTAACTACCAAAAGTGACTTCTCATCTGTATAAGAAAAATACCAATTGGATATTGACACCTACGTACGATAGAAAGAGACCTCGAAGATGGCGACCGTGGTGGCCGATGCCAGCGAACCTAGCGAGTGGATGTCACCTATAAAAAAAACATCTGGTATATTGTTGTTTTCTGCAAGTAACTACCAAAAGTGACTTCTCATCTGTATAAGAAAAATACCAATTGGATATTGACACCTACGTACGATAGAAAGAGACCTCGAAGATGGCGACCGTGGTGGCCGATGCCAGCGAACCTAGCGAGTGGATGTCACCTATAAAAAAAACATCTGGTATATTGTTGTTTTCTGCAAGTAACTACCAAAAGTGACTTCTCATCTGTATAAGAAAAATACCAATTGGATATTGACACCTACGTACGATAGAAAGAGACCTCGAAGATGGCGACCGTGGTGGCCGATGCCAGCGAACCTAGCGAGTGGATGTCACCTATAAAAAAAACATCTGGTATATTGTTGTTTTCTGCAAGTAACTACCAAAAGTGACTTCTCATCTGTATAAGAAAAATACCAATTGGATATTGACACCTACGTACGATAGAAAGAGACCTCGAAGATGGCGACCGTGGTGGCCGATGCCAGCGAACCTAGCGAGTGGATGTCACCTATAAAAAAAACATCTGGTATATTGTTGTTTTCTGCAAGTAACTACCAAAAGTGACTTCTCATCTGTATAAGAAAAATACCAATTGGATATTGACACCTACGTACGATAGAAAGAGACCTCGAAGATGGCGACCGTGGTGGCCGATGCCAGCGAACCTAGCGAGTGGATGTCACCTATAAAAAAACATCTGGTATATTGTTGTTTTCTGCAAGTAACTACCAAAAGTGACTTCTCATCTGTATAAGAAAAATACCAATTGGATATTGACACCTACGTACGATAGAAAGAGACCTCGAAGATGGCGACCGTGGTGGCCGATGCCAGCGAACCTAGCGAGTGGATGTCACCTATAAAAAAAACATCTGGTATATTGTTGTTTTCTGCAAGTAACTACCAAAAGTGACTTCTCATCTGTATAAGAAAAATACCAATTGGATATTGACACCTACGTACGATAGAAAGAGACCTCGAAGATGGCGACCGTGGTGGCCGATGCCAGCGAACCTAGCGAGTGAATGTCACCTATAAAAAAACATCTGGTATATTGTTGTTTTCTGCAAGTAACTACCAAAAGTGACTTCTCATCTGTATAAGAAAAATACCAATTGGATATTGACACCTACGTACGATAGAAAGAGACCTCGAAGATGGCGACCGTGGTGGCCGATGCCAGCGAACCTAGCGAGTGGATGTCACCTATAAAAAAACATCTGGTATATTGTTGTTTTCTGCAAGTAACTACCAAAAGTGACTTCTCATCTGTATAAGAAAAATACCAATTGGATATTGACACCTACGTACGATAGAAAGAGACCTCGAAGATGGCGACCGTGGTGGCCGATGCCAGCGAACCTAGCGAGTGGATGTCACCTATAAAAAAACATCTGGTATATTGTTGTTTTCTGCAAGTAACTACCAAAAGTGACTTCTCATCTGTATAAGAAAAATACCAATTGGATATTGACACCTACGTACGATAGAAAGAGACCTCGAAGATGGCGACCGTGGTGGCCGATGCCAGCGAACCTAGCGAGTGAATGTCACCTATAAAAAAACATCTGGTATATTGTTGTTTTCTGCAAGTAACTACCAAAAGTGACTTCTCATCTGTATAAGAAAAATACCAATTGGATATTGACACCTACGTACGATAGAAAGAGACCTCGAAGATGGCGACCGTGGTGGCCGATGCCAGCGAACCTAGCGAGTGGATGTCACCTATAAAAAAACATCTGGTATATTGTTGTTTTCTGCAAGTAACTACCAAAAGTGACTTCTCATCTGTATAAGAAAAATACCAATTGGATATTGACACCTACGTACGATAGAAAGAGACCTCGAAGATGGCGACCGTGGTGGCCGATGCCAGCGAACCTAGCGAGTGGATGTCACCTATAAAAAAAACATCTGGTATATTGTTGTTTTCTGCAAGTAACTACCAAAAGTGACTTCTCATCTGTATAAGAAAAATACCAATTGGATATTGACACCTACGTACGATAGAAAGAGACCTCGAAGATGGCGACCGTGGTGGCCGATGCCAGCGAACCTAGCGAGTGAATGTCACCTATAAAAAAACATCTGGTATATTGTTGTTTTCTGCAAGTAACTACCAAAAGTGACTTCTCATCTGTATAAGAAAAATACCAATTGGATATTGACACCTACGTACGATAGAAAGAGACCTCGAAGATGGCGACCGTGGTGGCCGATGCCAGCGAACCTAGCGAGTGGATGTCACCTATAAAAAACATCTGGTATATTGTTGTTTTCTGCAAGTAACTACCAAAAGTGACTTCTCATCTGTATAAGAAAAATACCAATTGGATATTGACACCTACGTACGATAGAAAGAGACCTCGAAGATGGCGACCGTGGTGGCCGATGCCAGCGAACCTAGCGAGTGAATGTCACCTATAAAAAAAACATCTGGTATATTGTTGTTTTCTGCAAGTAACTACCAAAAGTGACTTCTCATCTGTATAAGAAAAATACCAATTGGATATTGACACCTACGTACGATAGAAAGAGACCTCGAAGATGGCGACCGTGGTGGCCGATGCCAGCGAACCTAGCGAGTGGATGTCACCTATAAAAAAAACATCTGGTATATTGTTGTTTTCTGCAAGTAACTACCAAAAGTGACTTCTCATCTGTATAAGAAAAATACCAATTGGATATTGACACCTACGTACGATAGAAAGAGACCTCGAAGATGGCGACCGTGGTGGCCGATGCCAGCGAACCTAGCGAGTGAATGTCACCTATAAAAAAAACATCTGGTATATTGTTGTTTTCTGCAAGTAACTACCAAAAGTGACTTCTCATCTGTATAAGAAAAATACCAATTGGATATTGACACCTACGTACGATAGAAAGAGACCTCGAAGATGGCGACCGTGGTGGCCGATGCCAGCGAACCTAGCGAGTGGATGTCACCTATAAAAAAAACATCTGGTATATTGTTGTTTTCTGCAAGTAACTACCAAAAGTGACTTCTCATCTGTATAAGAAAAATACCAATTGGATATTGACACCTACGTACG
>JAZHYW010042482.1:0-24933 GCA_037355805.1 Ixodes ricinus | reverse complement strand
TGGGTCATTCCATGTCAAACGTCCCAGACGTTGCGCTCGACCCCTTCCGATTTCTAAAAAAAAAATGCATGGCCTTTTGCCGCAATGTTCGTAGCCATGCCCTGAAATATTTTTGGCGAAAAATATTTTTTGATCACGTGAGCGCGGTTTTAACTTTTAAAAACAGCGTGAAACTAGGCATCACTCAATAATTGATGAAAAATCAGCTTTTTGGTGAAACACCCAACAATATTTTTTCTTAAATTTGCACGGCTTTCGACTTACAATGTGGTTGGGCTTGTAAAGATTTGTTTAATTTAAATATTTTTAAAAAAACTTAAGAACTTTGAAAATTTTAACGTTTTTGTTATTTTATTAAAAAATATCTAATTGCTCCCGGGACCTAATAGAACTTTTTACCGGCTGCCCTGCAGGTATATAATCTATAAAAAATGTCTAAAACCGCTCAATTAAATATCTCGCAGTAAACAAAAATCCTGAAGTTGCCAAAAAGTGCGTTTTGACGCATAAACAGCTGTTTATTCCACCCTGAGGTGGTCCAAGTAAAAATACAAAATATGGTGGGTTTGGAAGAACAATCGATAATCTTTTGATTCTGAAAGTTTAATCAGAGTAATTTTTGTTTAAAGCGAGAAAACAATTTTTGAAGTTGAGCTCTCGCACCACAACCCGGCGTCGCTTCTTAACGCCTCTTCGCCGCACAGCACGCCACCTGCGACGATAGCTGACACGATTAGGTCCAAAGAAAGAACGGAGTTTTCTGCCGCTTCCCCTTGTCCGTCTTTCCGGCTGCAAGGGAAGAAACGGCGGGTATCGTGTAATAATCGGAGGTGCCGCCAGCGCGTAGCAATAGCAAACCCGTTGTGCCCTTTGTACCCGAGGGCGGCTCGAAACGCGATGCCTAAACGACGGGCGGCATCAAGGGACCAGGACTTCTCCATGCCATGCCAAAGGTCCCACGGCCACCTCCGATTCCTAAAATAAAATTGATGGCTCTTCACCGTAACGTTTGTGCTGCATCTCTAACATATTTTTTGTCGAAAAACAAATTTCATGGGGTGATGGCGGTTTGAACTAGTAAAAGGGGGTAGAACTACGAGTCATTCAATAATTGATGAAAAGTAAGATTTTTTTACGGAACACTGGAATATTTTTGCCTAAAATCCCTACGGTATTTGGATTGCTAGGTAATAAGGATCATGGTCATGGAATTTGGTATGCTCGAAGCAGTTTTAAAAAATAAGCAATATATGAGCATTTTAGCATATCTTTAGTTTCGTTACAAACTATGGCTTTGCTGCATGCGACTGTAAATACTCTTATTGACAGCCCTGTAGGTATACTGTAGACAAAAAAGGTTTCAGGCCGTACAACTAAATATCTTGCAGAAAAAAAAAAACTAAATTTGTGCAAAATTGCGTTTTGCCGTTTAAAGAGCCGTCAATTCTGCCTTGAGGTGGCCCAAAGAAAAATACGTAACATGGTGACTTCTACAAAAGAGTTTATTTCCTTTTGTTCTTGAAAGTTTAATTAAAGTAATTTTGTTCTAAAGAGGAAAAAAACATTTTGAAGTTGAGCTTTCGCGCCGCAACCTGGCGTCGTTCCTTGCGCCTCTTCTCTGCACAGCACGCCACCGTCGAGCCCGGCAAAGCGTGCGACGGTGTCACGGTGTGCGCACGCAGGTAGAAAGCAGGACCTCGAGTTGTCGGGTGCATCTTGGTGTGAAGAGGCTTTTTTCTACTCTTGTTGCTTTATGGCTTTTCCTATTTTGACCGTTTTGCGCGGCTGTGTCCTCCTGTGGACTTCCACTGTCTTGATATCAGCAAATGCTTAGCGCTGCCAGGTAAGAGCAGCCACTAGTAAGCTAGCTGTTTCTTACGTACACATCGCAATCACTCTCTCTTCTCGACGTCAGGACAGATGTAGACAGCAACACAAAAGCCCCGTGAACAGGCAATCTCATACGACGAGGCGATGTGGTGTTAACGAACGCGCGCAGTTGGAGGCTCACGCCTCGTTTGTGTTTAAATCGGCTTTGAAACGGCAAATTCTTGCGTCGCTGAATAGTTCCGCTTTTCACCGCAGTATGCGTGACAGCTAGATTTCGCGGCGATATTATCGCGTTTCCCTTTTAGGAGAAGTCCACGTCAACTGATGCCGCCCGTATTAGGCATCGCGTTTCGAGCCGCCCTCGGGTACAAAGGGCACAACGGGCCTGTTATTGCTACGCGCTGGCAGCACCTCCGATTATTACACGATACCCGCCGTTTCTTCCCTTGCAGCCGGAAAGACGGACAAGGGGAAGCGGCAGAAAACTCCGTTCTTTCTTTGGACCTAATCGTGTCAGCTATCGTCGCAGGTGGCGTGCTGTGCGGCGAAGAGGCGTTAAGAAGCGACGCCGGGTTGTGGTGCGAGAGCTCAACTTCAAAAATTGTTTTCTCGCTTTAAACAAAAATTACTCTGATTAAACTTTCAGAATCAAAAGATTATCGATTGTTCTTCCAAACCCACCATATTTTGTATTTTTACTTGGACCACCTCAGGGTGGAATAAACAGCTGTTTATGCGTCAAAACGCACTTTTTGGCAACTTCAGGATTTTTGTTTACTGCGAGATATTTAATTGAGCGGTTTTAAACATTTTTTATAGATTATATACCTGCAGGGCAGCCGGTAAAAAGTTCTATTAGGTCCCGGGAGCAATTAGATATTTTTTAATAAAATAACAAAAATGTTAAAATTTTCAAAGTTTTTAAGTTTTTTAAAAAATATTTAAATTAAACAAATCTTTACAAGCCCAACCACATTGTAAGTCGAAAGCCGTGCAAATTTAAGAAAAAATATTGTTGGGTGTTTCACCAAAAAGCTGATTTTTCATCAATTATTGAGTGATGCCTAGTTTCACGCTGTTTTTAAAAGTTAAAACCGCGCTCACGTGATCAAAAAAATTTTTCGCCAAAAATATTTCAGGGCATGGCTACGAACATTGCGGCAAAAGGCCATGAATTTTTTTTTAGAAATCGGAAGGGGTCGAGCGCAACGTCTGGGACGTTTGACATGGAATGACACCTTCTAGCACGTGCTCCCCGAGTCTCGTGTCCCAGCCCCAGCAGCGCGCAGTCCCGCCCACTGACGATTGTGCTTCCCATGCCACATATATATATATATATATATATATATATATATATATATATATATATATATATATATATATATATATATATATATATATATATATATATATATATATATATATATAGGGCGATTTTATAAGATCAACACAATAAAAACGCGATAGATAGGCCGATGCCGTTTTCACAGGATATTTGTAGGCTCGGCGGACATTAGATGAGTAAATAAACGTCACAGTACGTTGTCTAATTAACTTTTTTATTTGACAGTGTAATTGACCATGTTGAATTTTCAATTTTAAAGGGGCTATGAATAAACTCTAGCCCAACCGAAACAATTTGCGAAAAGGCGACGAGTTTTGGGTTATTCATAGCTAAAAGTCTGCCTTTCGTCGCCTGATCAAAAAACAGCGCGCTGGACAGAGCGCAGGATGTTATGCTTACGTAGTCGCTTCAGACGCACCGTTGGAAGTATGATGCTGGAACATCCACCAAAGGCACGCTGTCAAAAGTGTGCAAGTTTGCTCATGCTGAATCCGACAGCACTTTATAAGGGTTGTAACTTCACTAGAAAATTAAATATTGCATGGAACTCCAATATGAGAAGTTCTCACTAACACAAACAAACATGCCATCACCGACATGCCATGTCAAAACCGCTAAGTCACTCTCCACTTTCCCCGCCCCTGCCGCGCGTGGTTCTTGAATCGGGGGAAGAAAGTGCAAAACTTGATAAATAAATATCTCAAAGCCCCTTGCTGTTTCGTGAATAGTTTTGATTGGGTTAGGCTCTAATAATGACTGCCTCTAAAACAGCAATAGAAAAAAAGTAATTTACGGATTTCAGTTAATTAATACAAATGTTGCCACGGTTATCCACCCATGTAATGTCCGCCGAGTCGCACGACACACTGAAGACTGCATCAACGTTGCAGCGAGCCCTTTTTTCTAAAAACCTGTTGATTAAAAAATATCACCGGGTATAGCTGACATAATGTGACAAAGGGATGCTTCATTTCTCATTTCACTGCAGACCACGTGGTCCAAAAGTTCTCCGAGGAAACGGCCGGCACTGGCACTGTCAGAGCATACTTACGTCGCAAATGCAACATGGACTATAGCCCTAAAAAAAGCACAAATAGAAAAGTTAGCTACATTGTACGCCACGGAAAGTAGCGTTATCTAACTTGTCAATAATTATTTTAGCTAGTCATTTCTACTATATTTATCAATTGAAAAGTCTACTTTTATTGCAAAGATAGCTTTTATTTTCCCTGAACTGTATTTGTTACCTTTATTGAAGAATAAAAGTTTACTGTAAAAAACTGTTAGCACTATTCGGAAGCTAGACGATCGAGGGCAATTGCACCAGTGTTTGATGCTGCTGATGCAAAAGCATGCACATGTCTTTGTTTTCAAAGTGCACCGCCACTTGCGTGCTGCCTCATAGGCTAGTAGACAAAGAACGTTTGCAGGATGATCCAGTGTTTTTGTAATGCAGGTCTCAGCTCACTATACGCTTTTTCGGATATCTGCATCCACAGCAAGCAAAAGGACAGGAGGCAAAGGAAAGCACGGCTAATAACGGGGACATAAGATGCTCCACCTTGCATAGTCACATGCAGCGCAAATCAACTTCTGAACCGCATAAGCGTAGTAATGTTATGAATGGAAGCTCGCTCTGAAATTGGCTGGAGAAATCAGCACCTTCATGTAACAACCTCAAGCTTTCACCGAAAGTGTTTCATGGTGTAGATTTATCTTGCAAAACTCTAAGACATCTCAATTCACGTGAAAGGAGCTTGACAATTGCAACAACGAACACGCCAACACAGTCGATCGAGAGTTCCACGCTGAAAAAAATCGACGTAAATTTTACGTGTCTTTCCCTCGCCAAAAAAAAAAAAAAAAAACGGGCACGCTCATTGTTTCAAAATACGAGGTTGCCCTCATTATTTATTTGCCGCGAGAGCCGAGCCTTCCAGAAAAGCCGAAATCCCAGGAGTGCAAGCATGCGCAGATGAATCAGAATAGCCTTGGCGACGAAGGAGAAATTGCTTGAGATAGTTTCGGTTTTACGCTGAAAAAGAAAACCTAAAGTTTAGATAAAACCTAAGATTGAACTAAATTTTTGTTAATTTTTTACAAAATTAATATAGTGACATTATTATTATTAATATATATTGATTTCCTTAGTTTTGTCTTCAAAAAAACAGAGCAAAAAAAGAGACTTTTGAAAACTGCGCATGACCATCGGTATTGCAATCAGCTTCCGTTCGGCCGGCGTTGGAGTTCCGGAGGCTTCGAGCATCGCTTCCTTTTTAGCCGTTTTAGCGGATATTTTAGATATCTTCCTTACGAATACCGTGTTCAAGAATAGCAAGTGATTACTGAGAGCTGGGAGACGCTGCGTCTTACCAACGCAAGTAAGTGGCGGACAGTCATGGCCGACTGGTGCAAGCGCCGGTTAGAGCACAGTTTATCATATACAGTTTGCCCACTGTAGAATAAGCCTGTGGTAATCGGGAGACATGGTGTTGAGAGTATTTTTGCATGCAGCGCCCCTCACCACATATCGCGAACTAAACCACTTTTTATGCTTCTGTTTTGTTGTTTTGCTTTCAAAGATGGCGGCCCCCATGGTATTTTGGTTTCCGTTCCTCGCGTTCTCGCGTTGCATATTGCTTTAATTTGAAGCGCCCGTCACAGGTGACAGGACACCATTTCCAGGCGATCACATTCAGACAAGAAAGCATTTTTTTCACGTAGGGGACTGTTTATTGGATCTCTGCATGGTATAATTCAATCAAAAAGAGTCACAAACATAGCACATAATACAGCCATAGAACAAAGTTGGCACGGATGCCGGTCAATTTACAAACATGAAACAAAGCCGACGACACTTTTTTTTTTGCGGAGTATTGGCATGTTATGACAGAAATATTGTGGATGGCAGCTTTTAGGGCAAGTGTGAAACGCGATGATCGAACACACAGCTTAGTGCAACACATTTTGACAGGTCACAAGGACATCAAGAGGCATGAAAAATAGAGCACATCAAATCATATATGTACTGCACAAGTAAACAATACAAACTCAAAACTGCATGCACACAGCATTATCTACAGCAATTAAGAAATTCTACAGAATTGAAAGCGTCTGACTGTTCTCCGTGTCATAAGTTCTGTTGCTTAAATAAAGCACAGGCTTTTTAGAGCGCTCGGAGCTCTTTTACTGATCAAGGGAATGGCGCATATGACGAGTCGT
Source organism: Ixodes ricinus (assembly GCA_037355805.1). NCBI lineage: Eukaryota > Metazoa > Arthropoda > Arachnida > Ixodida > Ixodidae > Ixodes > Ixodes ricinus. Next base: position 18,536 of record JAZHYW010042482.1, on the reverse strand, counting down.
ACAAGGTTTCTTAAATGATAAAATTCTCTCTTTTAGTTTTGTGCGGACTAATACCATGAACAGAACAGAACATGTGAGAGAGTTTAAACAACAACATCCCCATGTGCTTTTTCTTTTATTTTTAGCTGATGTGAACAATTAATTTTTTCCGAACACCGATTGACAAGGAGACGTAGTGCCGTTTTCAACGCAACAATTCACCGAGGAATTTTTTTTTTTCTAACACGATCTGAACTAGGGTTTGTACCTACCAGAACGATCACATATGTTTGCACTAGTTGGGTGCCCTTATTTCAAGGGCACTACTTGAGAACACATTAAAATGAACGCGATCAGTAAATTCTAAATCGAAACTTGCGACGCCGGAGTACGCTCAGCGATTTCTTCAGTTTCGTTTGGGCTGCATCAGTTTCGAGCCTCTCTCTACATGTGCAAAGCCGCGGTTACTTTGTTGTTCATGATTCCGAATAGAAAGACGATTCGGCACTAGCTTCATTGATGCAAGGAGGAAAATCAGCACCTCACAAAACTTAATATACACACGTTTATAATTCACCACTATACGAGTCTGTGTAACGGCGAGTTCCTCAGCGATATTTGCCACGGAAACGACGACTTTCAGAGAAGCGAAGTATAAAATATAACACAATGCTATTTGCAATAACAAAAATTAGAATAGACAACTTACCAGCTTCTCAGCGGGCGCTTTATTATCAGCTTCGAATGCTTCGAATTTAAACGCCAAAAACGCAAGTGTACTCCGCAATCTCCGCAGCAGCCTGGCAGCAGCCCGTCGCCCGGCGCCTCGATGGCCTCGACTCCTCTCATTGGTCGTAACCTCTGGGTAACCGTGTAACGGTTTTCGGTCAAGCATTCTTTTATTCCTTCCCGAAAAAAATTGGGTCTCTTATGTTTTTAAAAATTAGCATTACTGGTGTAATTCCTTTGTTTTATAACGATTACTTTTACACGGCGTTCTGTAACAAGAAATCAGAAACATAAAAAGTGTTTAGTTCGCGATATGTGGTGAGGGGCGCTGCCTAACACCAGATTACCGGAAGGGGCCTTGAGTGGGACCACTGTATGCTTATTCACTGTGGGTTAGAGCACTATGTAGCTCCTTCGGAGCAGAGTAGCTCAATGTAGAACGCCGTCTCTCGGCGACTAGCGGCGAACGCCCGGAGGTTCCAACTCCGGTCAGGAATGCATGGGGAACGTGAGAAAAGCGTTGTTTCTTCAATGTTGTGGAGATGTACGGAACGACAATAGTTTCTGACATAATAAAGGAACATTTTAGAATCATTTGCGCTGAGTTGTGTGCCAAGTAAGACGTAATTTGTTTTTAAAAATTGCACGAGCGGCAGCATGCAACAGACGACGCGGCGACGTCACAGCATCCACGTGACCCACTCCGGCCAACCCAAAGAGCCCATCTCCGCTGCGTGCAAAAATCGTATGCTTCAGACGCCATTGCCTTGGAAATTGCCTTCTCAAAATTTGCTCACGCATTCGATATTATTAAAAATTTGATAAGGTGTTTAGTGCTTTACCAACTTCACGACAGACTACCCAAGCGGCACAAGAATATTAGGCGAGTATCTACAGAATATTGTTGGCGAATACTCAGAATATACGGTTCTTCCCATCCACACGATGTCTAGACGATATCGTTTCAAAAGCGGGGCAGTACCAGCACAATATCACTGGAGTACCGCCATCATCAGGCTGAGTACCCACCGGACGCCGAGTATATCTATAGAGTACTAGCAGCGTCGACTGAGTGCACGCCGGACAGCGCGTGTTAATCCAAGGTCAATCGAGGCGTCGGGGTACCCGCCGGATATCGCCCGTATATCCATAGAGTACTTGGAGCGTCGGCTGAGTATCCACCGGGCATCGCGTATGTCAATCGAGCTGGCGTGTCTTCTGAACACCTGCTGGATATCGCGCGTATATCTATAGAGTACCTAGAGTGTCAGCTGAGTATCCGCCGGGGGTCGCGTATGTCAATTTTGTACTCGCAGTGTCGCCCGAGCACCCACCTGATATTGCGCGTATATTTACAGAGTACTTGGAGCGTCGGCGCTATAGTCCGTTTCAACTCAAGATGGTAGGGCGAGGGTAAAACGGGCTGGAAAGGAGGAAGCAGACGAAACGCTTGAGAAGGGAAAACATCCTTCTCTCTTTAGTGTTCCGTCTGCTTCCTCCTCCCCGGCCCGTCTTAGACTCGCCCTACCTTCTTGAGTTGCAACGGACTATAGATACAGCCCAATTTATGTGCTACAAAAATATTTTTATTTGCTCACGCCACCATTACGCTTCGGGCTTTTTGGCACCTTTGTTACACACACATGTAGATACATTACGCATACCACAAGCATCAGCTGAACATTGAGCGCATACACATACATGGCACATGCAAACATCAGCCCAACAGCACACTAACCAACACGTCCTAGAAATAAGGCCGAAGCGCTCTTCTTCGTGACGTCGCAATAGAAGGCCATCGGGGGCACGCGTCGAAGCGAAGGCAACGCGCGTGGAGCGACCGTCGTAAGGCGCGTTCAGTCATATACGCGTGTCTTATTAGCTAAAATGAATGCTGCACAGAGCAACGGGTATAGAAAACATTTTATTAGACGGGCAAAACATTACATTGCTAAATAATCGGTACGAAATGGCACGAGGTATGCGTATAAGACGTCTATTGAAAAATGTGATTATTTTGAGTCGAAAACATGGAGTCACGCAATTATTGCTGTAGGAATGCATGTTTTATACAGAAATACTTCGGCAAAATGGCGAGACACGCAGTGATTGGACACAGCAAAAAAATCACAGTGAAAAGTCAGGTAGACATAGTCAACGCGGACACGGCTAGACAAGTGTCACTTACGATCATGTAAGTGACTGTTATCGCGTGCAGTCACTGAATTCTTGCGTAAATGGCGTAGTATCAAGCCAACACCAAAAAACTACCCGAGACTGCGGTGACGACGGTAAAACTACGGGAACGAGAAAACAAGTCTCAAAACAACCACACACGAGAGCGCCAAGCGCCGATACTGGCGCGTCGGGGACCTAAGGCAAAAGAAAGACTGTTAGTCCAGGTTAGTCAGCGTGCGGGCGAAACTCGTAAACAACACGTGATCAGAAGAGTAGAAGCCCGTCCAACACTGTGCGACGACCCCCGTAAGGTATCGAGCTACAAAGCCAACGGGCTTCGTCGCGATCGTGAATGGACCCAAGTCTAGCGATTACAACAACGAAAAAGCAAGAGGTTTATAAATCCTTGATGCAACCAAACATACAAGACACTCACAGTACACTACAATAAAAACGGTGGAGGAAAGTTCATGGAAAAGTCTTTCCGCGCTAAAGTCTCGTGGCTGACTCACAGTTCGGTTATTGTTGTCTGCGGGGGAGCTTGGCAAGCACTCGCAGATCTGGTTGTCTCTGAGAAGCCGCGTGGAGTTCCCATGGCATTGGAAATCAGCCTTTCCTCAATATCCCCCCTGTCCGTCGATGTCTCGCTGCCTCCAGGCCGTCCCATCCGAGAAAAATTTGCCTCCTGGTCTCCGCACCGTCCCGTCCGCCCAGCCCCTGGCACCGTTCTTCCTTCCCAATCCTTTGTAGTGAGGGTGAAAAAGTCAGCAGCTTTTCACGTTCAAAAAAAAAAAAAAGGGGAGGGGGCCCCTTCTCCAAAGCATGTCGCTATCACCATGAGTCACTGCCCGTTGCCTCTCGCTTCTTGAAACACGCACACACACCCACACACCTGCGCGCGCGCACCTAGCCGGATCTTGCGTTGGGCCCGAGCGCCCTATTTCGAAGGATTAACCAAAGACGGGTACGTCACAACTGTCTCTCTCTCCCTCTCCCTTTCCTAACGTCTTGCTTTCCAAGGCGCCAGCGAGCCTGATCACTAAAAGGGTTGGGTTCACTCTCCCTCTTATTATGCCTCCTCTCTCACACGTGTCGTCCCGTCTCACTCCTCTACCTTTCCAAGTTATCTTTTTGGGAGGAAGAAAAAATAAACAATATTCGTGTCAATCATGGTTACCCGGCTTGCGTAAAGTATATATCAGGATTGCGTCGGTGCAATATAACATATATTCTGTGGACATCGGCCGTGTGAAAATAGTACCGGCTTTCTTTCAATATCAATTTCGAATCGGCCGAAAATGCCTAATACTGCGCAGTTATTGCCGATTCAGAAACGATATTCAAGGAAAAACACGGTTCGTGTACCATATATATCATGGTTGCGTCGCCGAAATATAACAGATATTCCGTCAACATCGGCAGAATCAAAATGGTACCGGCACAATTTTCCCGATACAACGGAAACATCGGCAATACTCGCACGACTTTCCCGACCCGAGGCGAATATCGCCCCAATATTGTGTGCTGCCTGGGTAGTTTCGAAAAGTGTGAACGCGTTGTTTATTTTTTAATCAGCCGTGTTGCGTCGATCTCCATATATTCTCCCATAAGGCGGGCAGCCTCCTGGAATCCTGAGTACCACGTGACTCGCGCCGAGCTGCTCTGTCGGCCATGTTGTCGGCGAAACAGCAAGATCAAAGGATTGCGCTACTCTGCTCCGTAGGAGCCATATAGTGCTCTAGAGCCGGTGAGGAAGTTTCGTTTGTTTCTGCGTAGTGCGCCGCTGTTTCAAACTTTGTCGTGTACCGTGTGCTTGCTAAGCTATGCTTGATTCTAACTATGCTCCACCCGGTGTTATTTCGTCATTTGAAAAGAGTGTATCTTCAAAATTTATGGCTCTCTCCGCAAAGTGAGAAAGATTCACGTGCGGCGGAACCAAGGGCCTGTTGTTGGCGCCGTCCAAAGACACTTGCCCGACGACGCTTTTGCGGAGCGTTCAAGTGCAGTCTGACGGCAGGTCAAGCAATCACAGGTCATGCTAGTTCTGAAGTGTGGTCCCAACAGCCTCTCGCCAACGATTTGTTTCATAAAGCGGGAGCGAGAAAAACGTTACAAGAGCGAGCGGCATGATTTCTTGCCTGTGCTGATGCCTGTGCCGTAGAGACGCACGGTCTCTTTGCGTATGCCGAAGCAGCACGCTTTCCAAGTTTATGATTGTGTGATGTAAATAAAGTGTGTTTGGATGTCTCGTTTTTAGAGGCTGCGAAATCCGCTACAAAAAGCAGAGCAGTTAGAAAAAACAAATGCTTGGAAAAATGCGAAAAGTACCTGAATATTCGATGGAGTTGAAAGACTGCCAACGTACCAACTCGCCCAGTTATTCTTTGTCAAAGAATAATAGCCAATAGTAATAATTAAATAAATGCCAACTTTTAATTGGTCACAAATTTGTAATTGATGCAGTACAGCCCTACGCTGCTCTAGAGCTTTTGTGATATCAGGTAATGTGTAAATGTATAGGATAGTTCATAGCAACCATTTATGTCCGACCCATTATATTTAATCTTTTCTATAAACGCTCGAAGTTATACAAAAAAGTGCTCATCATAAATTAAGCCGCACCACTGAATGTGTAATAGCATGTGACTTGTATGTATGTTCTCAGCAAAAGAAAAGGATGCATTCAAAAAGGGCCAATCATTTTGTTTTCTCTGTGTTAGAGCTTCTTTCAGGTACAGGCAAAATGTAGGTGTCCACGTCTAAGAGTGGAAGTGACGTTTCCCGCAGGGCTGCAGGCCTGACTCAGTTTGGCTAGCAGGTTGCAACCTATGGGAACCTGCAGGGAAATGCATCACATGGGTAAAAGTGACGTCCGCCCACTGATCTCTATTATGGTTGGCTGGATGGTGCATCGAGCAGACAGGTATGATGCCACCGGGAGTAAGCGGCCTGTCCTGAAAGCGAGCGCTTGACAGGCTTTTCAATTCTCCCGAGTGCTAGTTCAAACAGCGTTCAGAGCGCTGGTTTTTTGTTTTTTTTGTCATTTCAAAGAGCTTGCTTGTGGTGGAGCAACAGTGCATGCGGACCCGAAAAGTCCCCTGGGAATCCATTCCATGTGAACATTTTGAGATTCTATTCTATCGAAATTTGCATATGTCCCACGTTCAAATGTCTTATTCTTGGGATTTCATCCAGAACTAATCTCTGCAGCGCACTGGCACATGTGGAGAAGCGCACTGAACAAAGCAAATCCATCGCAATGGTGACTTTGCGACCGATTTGAAAGGTTTGAATGGCATAAAAGACTTTATTTTCGCAGAGCTCAATATTTCATACATTTTATGAAGTAATGTTCAATGCATTCGTATCCATAGGGTTACTTTTTTGCAGGACCAATTTTAAGCAATTTCGATAAACTCGCAAAAACTAAGCCTTCACAAAAATTAAGTCGTTTACAGTAGTACAATTAATCTTGAAACCAATATCGAATACCGCAATATACTAAACTTCTAAAATAAAATGGTAATTTTAGTACAGCCCTGAAAATGGCCATTCTCGAATGTTTTCGTTGTGGCCTTCATCAATCCATATGTGCTTAAAATGTAGCAGCTGCAACCTCGAATTTGGAAAAGGCTATTGTTTGTCACACATTTTCTTTATGGTGCCTAAGATTTTAGGTAATAAATGTTGTGCCCTGCAATGAACACTATTACCTGTAGCATAGCCCTGGGCATGCAAAGAAGGCACACCACCAATGTCTGACATATTAGGCTTTCAGAAATGCTATTGTCCGATTTTCCTCACCCTTGTCTCAGGATGGAGTGGTTACTATCTTGCCTTCCTCCCATAGTGGTCCTTTGAGCGAGTTATGTGATGTTATATCATGGGGTGGCATAGAATAATTTTCTGTTTTCTTTTTACGCAGGATGTAATGGCACACCATCATCACAAAGGAGAGTGTACAGTGAGGCAGGCTCGAAAACTTGAATAAAGTGATAAGTAGGATTTTAATTTCTGTCTTATCAATTACGTGAAGAACACTGATCATAATGTTTGTATGCTACGCATACATACTTTCTGTTGAAAAATGTAATGCGTCTTTTCTTTATGGCTTTTCTGACACAGTTTCAGAAGACGCTGGTACGTCATTTTCACGAGGAATGTTTGGAAATAGAGCTGCCGAAAATTTCCTCGTAATTTTCACGTACAGTCGGCACGGAATGAAACGCGAACAAGGAGCGCGTGGTTTGTCGACCCAGGCTGAGTCACCTAGAGACGCAACACCGAAGGTTTGGATGCACTGAGCAAGAGTCAAACACATCGAAGGAGGAGCCATCTTCTTGCAGCTCCCATCTGGTTCAGGTGGTGCAGCATCTAGCGAAAACCATGCAACCCACTGTTCGCGTTTCATTCTGTGCCGACTTTGTGCATAGCCGCAAATCAAAATGACGACTCTCCTAGCCAATGTTGGAAAACGGCAGTATAATGTTTTCACGAGGAAGATTTGGAAATGATTCAATTGTCATTTTCACGTCTATATTCGCAACTTAAAAATGCGGTTGCCTCTTTTTTTTTACAACTTTTCCTACATAATTTTATAACATGATTGTACGTTATTTTGACGAGAAATGTTTGGAAATCAAGCTGCCAAGACTTTCCTCGTAAATTTCCTGGCTCATTTTTAAGAGTGCATCTCCCGATAACGGCGCCTCTGCATTATCATCAATTAACTTGTCAACGGTGTTTCTCAATATTTCACGAGAATGGAGCGATATGTCATGAAAGTTCACAAGTTGGAATCCAGCCGTTCAAAGAAACACCTTTGAAAAGTCGGCTTTTTAAATGCAGGCGCCGATTTTTCTGGTCAATTGTTTTTCACGAAGCATTCTCGATGGTTAACGAAAGGCAGTTGGCGCGTTTTTTAAGCAATGTTTCTTCTCTTCCCCGATCTAGTTCACCTTCCTGCAGATGGCAGACAAACGCTCCTGGAGCAGAAAAAACAACTTCAACTTCTGCTTTTTCACTTACTTTTTTTTAAATATGGGAAATATTGTGCAAGTACGAAACGACGAACACTTTTTTGCTGAGGGTTCTTGACCAGTCGTCACTTGTTAGACGCTTTTCAAATTGAGCAATTCTTTGCCATTGAAATTATAATCTCTGGGTAGCCGGGATTCGTAAGTCTGTCTACTTGCGTTAGCTGAATGTTCCTCTCGAGAACGCGGATTTCACACATTTTTTCTAACAGAAATATTAGAAATATGACCCGGACATTCAATGTACGATCTGACGTGGAAACACCCTGCTAATGATCTGCTTGACAACTGTTTTATTTATTTTTCTTCTGATTCCTGGATGCGCTTACCTGGTCTTACCACAACCGGAGTGTGAGTTACGTACATCGAATGTAAGAGTTTGCATAATTGTTGCTTATTTGTTTTGCTTTTTACAGTACCAAAATGTTTATTGCATTCTATATTTTTCGCCTTGAAACCCAGTCCTACGACCCCTTGCAAAAAGAGGTAGTAGACTTGTAAAAATATAAATGACCTAAAAAACCTCAACGTTATAGGATGACCGCACGTAAAAACAATGTAACGAATGATTTTCATTTTGAACACGTTTCGTATGCAGGGGACCGCAATGGATGCATCCCGAATCGGATACGGAACCTCCTACTAGCGGCACTGTGCTGGATCCCTTCCACAGGCCTCGAGAGCAACGCGCCAGGAGTGACGCCGTTTCCAACCAACAATCCCACAGACCACCTGTCGGGGTAGGTTGAACGTATGCACGCTGAACTATACACGCGTCAAAATATGCAACTTAGCACTCCCTTTTCCTTCCCTGCGGTTACTCACAAAAACAAAAACACTACAGGGTGTTTCTTTTTAAACTAAACAGATTGTGTTTTATAAAAAGTGGTGAAAGATACACTAATGCGGTTTCTGAAGGTTAGTTATACGGCCAACGGGACACGATCGTCACGATAAGTCAAATAGTTAAAAATTTGCTAATTAACTTTTTAGTTTGTGAGACTAGACATTATGGTTCCAATTAGAAACTTGGTGAGCGTCATCGAAAAACACTAGATCGATAACTTTTAGAAATACTTTGAGCGCCTGGGAAGCGTAGTAATGCACTAAAGGTGCAACTCGTGCAACTGGTACAAGGCTGGGGCTATGATAGAAGACGGGAAAATAGCGCGGGCCGGTTATCGTACCGGTAGCCTTGCTTCATCTGCACGAGTGATAACTTTAGCGCGCTACTGCGCTTCCGACGCGCTCAGAACCTTTATAAAATTACTGATTTTGTAGTTTTCAATAACGCTCAGGAAGTTCCTAGTTAGAATCATATGCTTATTTTCATTAATTAAAAACGTTAATGAACAAATTTACCTCATTAGACGACTGATCGTAACGATTAGCGCCTAATACTATGTCCCCCTGGCAGTATAATTCACATGCAGAAGTCGCATAAGTGTAACTTTCACGACTTTTTTATAAAGATATCCGTTAAGCTTAAAGAAAACACCCTGTATGTTGTAATGGTATGTTCATCTAAGTATGCGTAGACCGAGAGCAAATCTTACGTTGATCGCCTGTGCGCAACTAGCAAAGTTTATTTAAGCCTGCAGCGCCAACCGCGGCATCAGAACGATTGCCGGGAACTGGCTGTATTGGTGACCAGATGTCTTGGTGGGTTCAGACGCGGGCAAGACGTTGTGAGCGCGTTAGAAAAGGCCTGAGCGGGCAGACCTAATGGCACGTTTACACTTGCGAATCCGCGCCGGTTGTGAGCTCATTTTGGAATCGGTCGACGAAGTCCGCTCGTAGCTGGCGGAAAATCTGAGGTCAGAGTAAAGAAACAAACCTATGACAAAAGGTGTGCTACGACAAAACCTAAAAACAAATCCGTAGTCACCAAGTGAAATTATCTAAGTTTTGCATGAGTTACGATAAAATCTTACGACAGCTTTACGGGTTTCTTACTCACCTTTTACGATCAAATCAGCATGGTCGACAGCGCCGCTCGGTTAACTTCGTCGCGACAACCAAACGGTATTTATTTTTCTACGTTCTCTACACGCTATTGTCTCGACCTCAAGCAGCGAGAGAAAAAAACGAAATACCCTAACCGGAACGCCGCGGAGATGAACGCTGGATCCACAGATAGGCGGGTAAAAGCTACGACGGCACCGATCCCGCCGACCAAGTGCCAAGAGTTAGAATACCTAGGAAGAGAGGCCTAGCAAGGCACTCCGACACTACCTTGATCGGACGATTCCTGGCAAATGCCATCTTCCCACGACCGGCTGGCTTGCTGAATGGAATATTCCCTCGCGACTCTTATGGACCCCTGCCGGTTGAATAGTTAGGAAACTTGAAACCTGACCTCGTATTTCGAGTAAAAAGGTGTCTCAATCCGTGGTTGCACCCTTGTTTCTAACATCAACGGTGGCGAACACTCACGTCGAAAAAGGCACTCTTATAGATTCTATATCCTGTTCCAGGTGATATAGAGCTCATATAAACGCCTTACCGATTACCTTCGCACCATTTGGTACGTACACTTTTTGGCGTGTCCCTTTTTTATTCTGACATGACGGTAATAGAAACAACATGTGTCGAGTCAGAGCACCCGTCGCGAGCTGTACGTGATGTCGGTCCCTACCTTCCAGGCCGCACGTCACGCTAGCATCGAGTTGCGATAAGCCAGTGGCCCAGTCAATGCCAAGATGTTTTTATGAAGCCTTGTTTTACTTCGCGAGTCTAGGAACCCTGGCGTCTTCTCTGGCTTGGATGGCGAAATAGAATTCTCTCACGCATACAGTCAGCACCGTGTATTAGACTTGTGAACGATTCAGACATTTACGTCAAGTGCTTCAGCTATTCCTGCGTCATTTTCGGCCGCAACGACCCCTTTGTGCAGTACGTACAGGCTCCTGCGAGTTGTGCGGGAACTCTCAACAGAAATGCAAGTCGGTATCGCCACAGCACCTTCACTGCCGCTGTCAGCTGTTTTCGCTATGGCCCCAAAACATGAGGCGCGTTGTAGTTCTCTTGCATACCTGTAAGCGGACCGGCGACTTTTGATAGACAAAAGCAAATTTTATTTATTAATGCGTTAGCATTAGTGCCAACAAGGCAGTGAAAAGCTGACGGCCTTCGCCTGTGGACAAAAACAGTGGAAAGGGAAGCGTAGAGAGGAAGAGAGTAGTGCAGGACGAAGATTAGAGGGAGGTGACGTCACGGGGCGGAAACCAATGAGCGCGCGGATGCTGGGGCGAGGTTGAACTTGCAGGTGTGCGGAGCGCGTATGACTTGTATCACGAGGTTATTTCGTTTTTTATAAATGAGAAACGAGACTTCAGCCTGCGTCTTGCGTTTTTCTTTTTTATTAACTATATTTGCAAAAATAAACACATACACACACAAAAAAACGTGCGGAGTACACACCGTAAGTGGCACCTGTCGTGTTCGTGTTCGTGTTTCGCCTGGGTCTTGTCATCCCAGTCTGGGACGGGGGCCACGGCCTCCTTTCGTCGGCCTTTCGCACGGGGCGGTGCGAGAGCTGGTTGGTATGGGGATAAGGAAAGGGGAGGGTTGGGGTAAAGGACGTGGGACTTGGTCCCAGACAGTCCTTTCCTCGGGCTACTGAACTCGTCGGCCACGCCACGCCGAACTCGTTCCTAAAAACACACGGGGACCCCTTCCTCTTTTTTAGGTACTTCCTTCTCCTAACCTTAATCCAGCTTCTTCTTCCAGCATGACACACATTATCACAAGAACCTTCAGACAAGCTTTTTTTTTAATATAAGGAAATTTGATGATGCGCTCGTGATTTTCACAGCGCCAGTTATTCACCATTACTAACACGTAAACATAGAGTCACTACAACCGACTGAGATAAGCCGCGCCTACATTCCCGCGGCCTTTAGTGTACTGAACTGCAAACAAGTACTCTTCCAAAATCAGGCTCCAGCGTAATATCCTGCTGTAAAGTTGTTTCGCCTTCTCTAGATACTGAAAAGAATGGTGACTTGTGTGGACGACGAAATCTGTACCGTTCAGGTACACATGAAACCTCTATTGCCCAGACGAGTCTGGCTCTATTGTTCCAACTCTCGTTATTTTGGGCAACAGACACTTGCTAGTCTAGGCAAATGTATGCAAGAGGCCTTCTCGCTCCTGTAGAAGCAGCGCACCCACGCAATTCTAGGCAATTCTCTGACGCGTCTGTCCTAAGAATGAATTATTTTGAGAAGTCTGGTACGCTGGAAATTCGCGCTGCCGTCAATTAATGCGTCCTTCAGCTGAGAGAAAGCCTCTTCTTACTAGGAAGACCATACCACCTGGTTCTTCTCCCGTTTTCGCGTCACTCTTAGCAACGGTCTAGCCACCTCGTCATAGTTGGGGACGAATTGGCAGTAGTATCTCGTCATTGCTAGAAAAGCTCTAACATTTTCCTTGGTTCACTCGTTCGGCGCACTTGATCTTCTCCGAAGTTTCCGAGCGAGGCCTTACATCTTTATTCCCCGGTTCATGCCCCAGAAACGGTAATTGCCTTCCTTCCAATTTCGCATTTGCTGGGTTTCACCGTAATTACGGAAGCCGTATTCTCTCAAATACTTCTTTAACGCACCTAGGTGCGCCTCCCAAGCATCGGTTGCTATTAACACATCGTCGATGTAGTGCTGCACGTTTGGGATGTCTGTCCGAAGCGTCCTCATCGGCCATTATTCCGAAAGCCATAAACCTAAACTGGTAAAGCCCCGACTCAGTTGAAAATGCCGTCCTGGCCTTGGGATCCGCCGATAGAGGGATTTGCCAGTATACTTTTGCTAAGTCCTCTTTGAAAAAGAAACATTTCCTGCCCGAATCGGCAAGCATCTGATCAGTGCGAGGAACGGACTTGGTATCTTGAGCCAGAAAGGTGTTACGTCTGCCGAAAATTTATGCACAGGCGGACATTGCCATCTGACTTTCGCACTAGGATGAGGGGAGAATTGTAGGTGGAATTCTATCTCTCAATCACTTCCAGCTTCAACATTTCTTAAACTTCGGTTTCGACTACCACTTTTCATTGCGAAAGGAATGTGGTATCTTCGCTTTGGTATCTTCGCTGGAGTGGACGATGATAAATGCAACTGACACTCCAGAGTTTTCGTTTTACCCGGCAAATCGGATAACACATCCCCATATGCGTCGACCAAGCTCGTTCACCTCAGCGGCCAGCGCCTCGGTAAATGAGTCTGATCCTGCGAAATCTTCTGGTCCCTGGGTCCTGTTGACGTTCATGGAGGGAAGCTCCTTTACCTCACCACAATCTTCCATTGCAACAAAGGAGTTGACTTGTGCCTTGGTGGTTGTTTCGACTGCTGTTTCCTCATATGCTTTCAACATATTGATATGAACCAGCTTGCCCATGTGACGGAGTTCTAGCAGGTAGTCCACTTTATTCTTCTTTTCCGCCACCGGTATGAACGTTTCCACTCAATCAACAGCTTGTTACTCCTGGTAGGCCAAATAATCAGCGCTCATTCTCCCACTTTTAGCTGCCGTCCATGTGCCTTTGTATTAAAGTGTTTTCTCTGCTTTCGCTGAGAATCTTGCAGTTCTTGATGTGTTAACTCAGTGGTTTCTTCTAGCTTATTTCTCATTTCAAGTACATATTTGTACGTAGTTTGGATATCTGAGATTACGCGGTTTCCGACACAAATTTATTTTAGCAATGAGAGAGGACCTTTGACATGGCGGCCGTAAATGAGTTCAAATAGGGAGGACCCCAGACTTGCTTGAAAAACCTCACAATACACGAAAAGGCGTGGGCATAAACATTAGTTCCACGAATGAGACTTGTCTCTGCACATTCTTTTAAGCATCTTTTCAGGGTCCCGTTAAAGTGTTCTAATAGCCCATATTTCACATAGGATATGAACGTCGTTGTTAGCGGTCGTCTAACCGACAACAATCGCTTCATTTCTCGCATTAGTTCTGACGTGAAACTAGGGCCCTTGTCAAAAACAATCTCCCGGGACAGGCCTACTCTTGAAACAATTTCTAATAATGCTTCTGCCACAGTCAGGGAGTCGATGCTTCTCAAGGGAACCGTATCGAGATACTGCTTAGCAAAATCCACCCTTGTTAAGATGTATCGGTTTCCTCTTTTTGTCGTTGGGCAAAGCGGCCCAAGAATGTCAATGGCTACACGCTCAATCGGCATGTCAATAGTAGGTAGGCATTTCCATGGGCGCTCTTCCTACCCTTTCCTTTCGGATTGTTTTTGCACACGTCACACTTGCTCACATACCTCTCACTATCCGTTCGGACACCTGGCCAAAAAAGGTCGACAGTACCCAGTCGGTTTTCCGCTATACGGCTAGGCGTCCAGCCAGAGTGGCATCGTGGCCCACCTCTAGCACATTGCTGCGCAGCCTTTTGGGCACCACGACTTGGTGAGTTTTCTTGCCTGCCGATGACATGCAATTGCACATTAGAAGGCCTTTCTTTTCATAAAAACCGAAGCTATTTTTTCCTCGGAATTGCGCACAGATCCTATTTGTTTGCGGCATATCTCCAAGCTTGGATCTTCCATCTGAAGTTCCTGTAAGACATCCCTGAATATCCGTTCGCCCGTGATGTTCGTGCACTCCTCGGGCCTGTGGGAATGTTTACACTTAATGGCCGCCGTAACTAGACACCTCGCATCGGTCATCCCATCTGTCATCTGTTCGACCACATAAGCTCCACGGTGGTTTCGCAGATTAATGTAATATAGGGGACTATACATGCACATGACAATCAGCTCTCCTGTAAAGCAAGTTGACTCCAAGAAAACCGTTGTCTCGGGTAAGACCCTGCATTTGCCGGTGATTAAAATATCTGGCTAACTTGGCCAGTGAGGTCATCAGATCAAACGAGGCCCCGACCTACTATCACGGTGTTGCTCCCAGTGTAGCTGAGTAACTTCACCTCGTGACCACTTAGCACCCCTTGAGTGAGGGGCATACCTTCTGAAGAGAACGTTTCCGCCTGCTCATAGGTCACTTTCATAGGATATGTTTCGAGGGCGCCCAAAAGGCTTTGGTTTTTTCTACGTCAGAGATCAAACCTCTCCTTACCACTCTCATACTCTGGCCTTACGAAGCAAGATACTTGTGTCTTTCCGTTCTTTTCTCGTTAACACCACTTCAACTCATGGCCTGATCTCTGACAAAGTCGGCCTGTGGTTTAGGTCTTGATCGACAGTGGGCCGACCTGTGACCCAACTTCTCACATTAAAACAGCTTGAGCTTCAGTCCAAGTGTACCACTACTAATTTTTATCTTGGGCTCATTAGTGGTTGACTCAACACCATGTTTGAAGCTGGCAATTTGCGTAGGCTCTGTGCTTCCATGAAGTGCTTTCGACCATCTCAGCCAGCATCGTGACAGTCTTGCTGTTTCTTTCCTTTAGGAAGACTGCGAGCTTCGGGTGACAATTCCGCAGGAACTGCTCCGATACCACCTGGTTACGTATTTTCTCCTACGTTTCAGGGCACTCTTTCATCTCGACCCAACGATCAAAAAAAAAAAAACTGCAGTTTGGTAGAGTGGTAAGGACTCTCTGTCTCTATCCATCGGCTTACTCTCTCTAAACTTCTACCGGTAACCCTCCACCGTGTACCGAACCCGTCGGAATAGAACTGTCTTTGTCTTGTCGTGCCTTCCGGGGCCAACCTACTTATTTCCTAGAGTTTGTCCCACCAGACAAATTCTTAGGGCCGTCACCCTCTTTTTCTCGAAACTAATTTGTCCCTGAACTACACGCTCAAATTTCCTCAAATATGAGTCGAAATCATCCATTTTTTGTAAAAGAGAAGCATAAGCTTCTGCCGACTAACACACTATAGCACTCGTATTGAAAAGTATGTACTTCCGAAAAGCAGGACAAATATGGGCTCACAAACACTTGCATATCAAGTGCCAAACTTTCTTAATACATACAGTCATCTCCATACACTCATTGCCTCTGGTATCTCGTTAGACAAATGCAAGATAATATGGAGGAAATAAAAACTTTGATGGTAGCCGCGGACAACTCAAGTAGAAAATTTTGTATTATTGCTCTTAAAAGTGCTTGACGCTATTGCTATGTTTATTCTTACATGTTTTGATTGTTTTGCTTTGTCGATGAAACATTTTTAAATGTATAATATTCTGCCCGCCTGTCGACAGAGTTTATATAAAATATCTTGTTATTCCATCTACTTAGCGGCACCGAAGCCTCGTTAGATCATTCGGTATTTTGTCTTGGTACCGCAGATATGAGTGTAGTGTCTAAACTCGCTGAAACGACAAAGAAAAGTATGAGGAGGCGCCTTTGGTTCCTTCACCCGCTCTAGTTCTCTCTTGTTCATTCCCGCCAGCCTCTGCAAGGCGAATCTTTAACGCCAGGGTACGCTGATCGGTTTCTGCCCTTTGGCGCTGCACTTTCCCCTCTCCGCAGCCGTATCTTTCCATTGGCTGCGTCGGCGGCAGCGCTGCCAGCGCTGCCGCCGACAGCAACAGACAAAGCGAGGCGCGCGCGCGGGAGAACCAGCCAGCTCGCAGCGCCTGCGTAGCGGATGCGCCTGTCCCTAACACGTGACCTGCGAGAGACCGCGGAAGTTCCCCGCCGACCCCCCCCCCCCCACCCCAAAACCCTCCCTCCCCTCCTCCAGTCACGCATGTGCGCGCCCGCTGGCTGGGAGCAGACCCTACTGGAACAAGGGGAGCGGATCGGATCCACCCATCACCGTGCGATTCCAGTGCGTTGCGTCTCACTGGATCCGACTGGCTACACCCAGAATCGCGCGGATCGGAACTGTCCACAAGCTTAGAACCGCGCGGATCCGTACTGGAACCGCTCCGATCTGACATTTTCGTACGGGGACATTCGTTTACAAACGGGCCCGACATGCACCTAAAGCATGGTTTGGAGAAACGCCCCCGATGTCTGATCCTTTCGGGACGACCTTATACACTTTAATTCACAAAACGTATGCGAGTCCGTTGAAGCTAGAGAGCAAGCATGCATGCTACGACAGACAGCCCTGGCTTCCAAGGACGAAAGCGAGCAGCAGACATATCTGAACTACGCTCGCGGATGCTCTTTGTCTGCGCTCTTCGTGAAACAATAATAACGAGCTGCGACACAGCGGTAAGGCCAATAGCCCACACCAGATAGAAAGGTATAAACTTTCTAGCCTAAACCTCTCGGACCGAGTCAAGAGCATTTCAGTATTGCAGCGCGAGGTTCCGACAATGAGTGCATCGCTCTAAAGAATGCTTCGGCTGCATATGCAGTTTAGCCTTCGGCATTTTATGCAAAGCACTCGTATGATCAGTCGCCGTACTTCAGCTCTACTCACCTGCCATGTAGAGTACTTTCGCGTCGTAGAACCCTCCTTTGTTCGCGCGTCTCCGGTCCAGTAGACCTGGTACACCTTGTCGTCTTCAACTACACCGCTAAAGTTCCTTACATAGTCGGAACTCACGACAGACTGTGTCTTGTCGAGGAGAAATTCTACTAAAACATAAGACATTGTAGAGCCCGGGCAGGATCGACAGGGTTGGCAGCAAGCGGGCAAACAAAACGAGTTGAGAGCGATCGTTCATGGAAGCTCGGCGAAGCCTCTATGGGCGAAGCGAAAGTAGGAAGTGGCGCGTTTGGCGTGCGGCATGTTCGGCGTTTCGGCGGGCTTCTGATCAGGTTGTCGGTCGGTTCGCGTGTCATATCTCTAACATCAGCGGTTTTATGGGCTCATGTCCCGAAATCGTTTTCTCGTGCACAAATTATTTTTCGTATTCATATATTTGACGAAATAGTGGTATCCGAACGAACTTTACGTCCTTTGACAGTACGTCTGTCTGCCCGTCAAAGCTTTTTGACGTACAGTCAGAGACAATCGATGTACAATCGGAATCGCCACCAAGAAATCTTGACGGCATTTCGCGGCGGCCGACTTGCCACCAGGAAACCATCAGAAAGCCGACAAGCGGAGTCTGACTGGAGTTTGACCGTCGGTCAGAGTAACTTGTTGGACCAATCAGACGTACTTGACGTACAGTCAGGCACAGCTCAGGTGTCCACTAGAAAACATCGACTGCCAAACAGGGTTACATTGATGGATTTTTCATTCGGGCGGGGGCAAGTCCCTTGTTTTATTAATTTTTGCACAGGTACGAAACACGTGAATCTTTATTGGACTGCCGACATTTCTCGACCTGTGGCCGCGCGTGGCGGCCAGGGGAACCACGATGTATATTTGGGGCGCCATCTACCCGAAGTCGACAAAACCACCCCTCTCCCCAGTGAAAATTCCATCAAGATGCGTAATTTGGGACACTGACTGCCAGTCAGCAGCCCTGGTGGAACGTGCCCCTGATGGAACATCACGAGCAGCGTCTGACTGCCACTGCCAAGGGAATTTCATCAACAGGGGCAGCATTTATATAAGAGTAAAGCTATACGCATTCCGGAGTGCATTTCGCACGAAATGGCTATACGCACCTCCTAAATATCGCCAAATGCCTCGACGAAGAACAGAATGTTCGAGAAAAAAAAATAAAAAATAAAAAAGCAGGTCCACCGGGGATCGAACCCGCGTCCTCTCTGCGCATAAAG
>JAZHYW010042481.1:0-18376 GCA_037355805.1 Ixodes ricinus | reverse complement strand
CGCAGTGGCGGGATCCAGGGAGGGGGGGGGGGGGCAACGGGGGCGGCCGTCCCCCCCCCAGTCCGCCGACCCCCCCTCCCCCTCTCTCGGAGGGCAACTTGACATGAATCGACCCCGATGCAAGAGAAAGAATGGGAAAATAATATCCTATGAATTTTCTGCCCCCTCCCTAAAACGGGTTCTGGATCCACCCCAGTGTCAATGTCAGTAAATTAGCTTAGTATGTGCAGTCGCCGCGGGGTCAATAGCTCCACTGCGAACGCGTCTTTTCCGAGAGGCGCTTGACTCGGTGGCTTGCGGTAGAACTAGAGATGACGTCAGGGCGAATCCATGCAGAGTGGTCGGGGGAAGCCGTCTCGATTCAAGGGAACCGTTGTTATCATCTGCCGGGGGTGAGCGTAGTTCGAATGAAAATGGGAGATGATTCCGCAGAGTCATCTCCCATCTTCATTCAAACTACGCTCACCCCCGGCAGATGATAACAACGGTTCCCTTGAATCGAGACGTCTTCCCCCGTCCCCTCCGCATGGACTCGCCCTGACGTCATCTCTAGTTCTATCGCTAGCCACCAGTCAAGCGTTCCTCGGAAAAAGACGCCCGCTCGCGTGGAGCTTTTAATGCGAATAGCATTCTTTGGCCACTTCACGCACTTTTCGTCTATGTATCTATCTATCTGGCTATCTAACCTCTTACGCCGCGGGTCGATAAATAAATAAAAAGACCGGCGCCGGCTAGGGATTCGAACCGTTGACCCTTTGATCAGCAGGCAGACGCGCTAACCACAGAGCTATGAAGGCAGTCATTCAACGCACTCTAAACGGTTGTTTATATCTTTACCATAGGACGCGCTTTACAGCGCTGTCACAGCTACCGGTGCGCGCGCGTTCCATGCACGAGGGCTCATTCCGCTCTCGTGAGGCTGAGCACGGCCGCTAGCTCACCCTCTCCCGCGCTCGGGAGAGGGTGATGTAGCGGCCGTGCTCAGCCTCACGAAGCGGAATGAGCCCTCGTGCATGGGGCGCGCACCGGTAACTGTGACAGCGCTGTAGCGCATCTATGGTAAGATATAAACAACCGTTTAAATACCGTTGGTTGAGACTAGCTGAGACGCCAGAAAGTCTGGTCGGTACCATTTTGAGTGTTTGTGCGTATGGCGCGTGCTTTGCTGCGCCTTCCTAAGTGACACAAACGCACGTGCTGGGCTGCGGAGATCGTGCGCAGGGCTGTGAAAGTGTCAACAAATTTAGAATCGCCTCAAGAGTGGGCTGGCGTATCTAGAGTGTGCCGGCCACCTGACGAACGCGCATAACTCGCACCGTTTGATGCTATTCGCATTAACGTAGATAATCATTCCCAAAGGATGGGTTCTGCTGATTTTTAACTCCCGCGGCGACTGTACATACTGCACGACATTGTCACCTCTGTGGACACAATATCGATGCTTTCTCGCCGTTTTACTTCTCAATTATCATGGCTGGCACCATGTTTTACAGCTTAGGTTAGTTCCCCAAATAAGCACTATCCATCACACTTGTGGTTGTCATGACAACTTCTAAATTCTAAGGAAAAAGAAACAAAAAAACTGACGATTGCTTATTTACGATAATAGTGGCGTGCTTTGTATTTTACACTTCATTCGGCGCACTCTCAGAAAAAAATCGTATATTCTTACACCTATTGTCCCATATACGACACCCAAAACTTCAGTTCGACGAACAGCGCATTGACGTCAAACCGACGTTCCCAACTTTCACAGGTGGCTTGATAGCCGAGTGGTACAACTTATTCAAATAGTTAATGTACGTGTCATTAAAATCAAAAAAGTTATCGTGCGTTTTTGGAATTACGCAAAGCCTCGGTGTTTATCGTTTTTGCTGTTTAATGAGGTGTATTTCACCGTTCTCAATCACCTCGTAAAATGTGAGGCCGTCTGTCGGACGTCAGTACTTCGAATTCATCTTGTGGGGTGTCATGTATGGAACAGGAGTGTAAGAATATATCCTTTTTTCTGAGAGTGCGGGTATCAAATTCGGTAAGGAGATGCAATTGTTTTATGCACCAGTAGTCAATTCTAGAATGTTCTGTTTTGCACGCAACGCAGTAGTTTAAGAGTGTTTGGAGATGCAAACTTTTCGACTACTTTGTCGTAGAATTAAAGTGCACCTTTTTTGGGGACTCAAGCCCGCCCTTAATAAGCAATGTTTCCTGGCTTTTCAACTCAGTTCCCTTCTTATTCGTAACAATATCGCGTCATTACTTGATCAAGCTCAACTCAAGCTCAAGCATAGCTCAAGTCTGCTCGTCAGCGTGCTCCTGCAGCGGCCTCTGATTACTCTTGGGTGCGGAGCTTTCCGGGCGTTTTCGTATACATACGTTTTCGTAACGGGAGCAGATTCGCCACTGTAGGTTACGAAGCAGACTTCAGCCTTTCAGAATGCAACTGCCAGGGTCTACATCAAAGACGGGCTACAAATCTCTTTGAGGCGCTAGTGTTTTAGCGGTGGATCTTACGTAATAAGTTCGCGATAGTAACTGACAAAGCGACGATGAAAGGTCTTTTGGAACGCCCGGCCTCCAGTACGTGCTCCTGCCTTCGTCGTGCTTGCTGCGTGCGCATGTGCGTAATCTAAGCCAGGAGGCTCGCGCTGGAGGCGGGACAACTGAACTTTCTCCTTGCCTTCCTCACCTGCCAGTGGCTATAGTTATCACATTATAGGTCCTACTTCTGATGTCTGCAGTGAATATAGCATTCGAGCGCGTTCACACTGCGATTCGCCGCCCTCGCCGTGACCGACCGGCGACGCGCGACGAGGAACCACCGACGTTCGCGCGCAGGCGATCTGGCAGTCGCTCCCGACGGGTTGCTACCAGGAGTCGCTCTCGGAAGCTTTCGAAGCCGCTGTCGATTCCCGTCCTTCCCGCACAGCCTGATCGAATTCGTGTTTCGCGGCTTTCCTATTTTCGTTGTCGCACAGCTGCTCGTGCGTCGTTTTCGCTAAAAATAAAGACTCGTGATATTGGCCTGGGTAATTTGGAGCCGTACAATAAAGCACAATTGCTGCATTGGAGTGCACTCACTCGAGCTTCCGAGGGGGTACAGTACGTTCCTGTTAAGCTGAAAGCCACAAATTTACTGCAAGCGCGGAGCATTTCGGGTACTCATTCAAATTGGGGTTCTGCTTGTTATAAAAAAGATGGGTGCTCCTTTATAGCGTTGATCAAAGCACGCCGTAGAGACCTCGATGTCTCTGTATCATGGCTGCTCCAGCAAACCGAGGTGTTGGACGGATGTGTTGGTTGCAACTCAAGTAAAGTGCAGGATTTAAACAAATGCCAGGAGCATTCCGCGTCATTTTCGAGGCGCCGCTGATCCGTTCAGCCTCAAGTGACTGAGCGACTAGTCAAAAAAAAAACGGTCGTGAGCCGACTTCCCCGAAACGGTCAATTTTGCGACTGCAACCGAAAGTGCTGTCGCGCGACAGCTGCAACAGCTCGGAAGGGAGATTGCGCCTTTATCCCGAGGGTCTGTAAAGTTCTCATTCCAAGAAACCCAGTATAATTTTTTTTAGGAGCGCAGCTTTTGAAGCTTTTTTTTCGTGTTTCGCGGTGTCGGCGTAGTTGTCGGCCCGGCGTAATCGCGTTAAATTTGGCAGGAAAATTGACGTCACGTGACCTTAACACCATCTCAATTCCCCGCTACGCGACGCTCAACACTAATTCGATTCCCCGCTAAATTTAGCGGTGAAATTCAAGTGTCTTCGCTAGATTTAACGAACAAATTCAGTTTCTCTGCTAGATTTAGCGGTGAAATTCAGTGTCTTCGCTAGATTTAACGAACAAATTCAGTTTCTCTGCCGATTTAGCGGGAAAGTTGACGTCTACGTGACCTCATACACCAGTTCAATTCCACGCTATATTTAGCGGGGAATCGAATTTGTGTTAAGGTGACGTGACGTCAATTTTCCCGCTAAATCTAGCGGAGAAACTGAAATTATTCATAAGTGACGTGACACCAGGCATTGTGACGTCATTTTCCCCGCTCGAATTTAGCGGGGAGAATGAATGGAGGCGAAGGTGAGAGAAGGGATGGAGAAGAAGGATGGGAAGAGAGAGGGTAAGGATAAGGAGTTGGGGCATACCTTCTTCTCCGTATCCCCCCTCCTACTCCACAAGAGCTGCGCTCTAATTTCGGATTACTGAGATTTTAAACGTCTTTCATTTTTATCATTTGAAATATAAAACAATGACCCCTTATTAATCTATGTTAATATCAATAGAAATAACAAAAGAATGTCGAACATTGATTTTGCATACTTGCACTTAGGTAAATGACCATGTATATCTTAACTGACATTGCACTAATAAATTAAGGAAAACAGTTTCAGCGTGCCTGTTCAATGCGCCTATAATGTCGACAAAATGATACTATTTAGCATGCACTGTGCGTTCTTATTTGAACTGTTATTCTGGGATCCGATCATAAATGGTTTAGTTTGTTTTGTCTTCTAGTCTGCTTTTTATTCAATATTTATTTGCAATGTTCCGTTCTGAGTCAAACTGTAGAGGGATGTTTGGATTGTGTTACCTTGATGTTGTACATTTTTTACCAACCCCCTCTTTAGTTTAGAAAAAAAGTTGAGTTTTAGTTTAAGGGAATACTCCTGTGCAGCACGCAGCAACGGTAATTAAAGGTGAAAAATGCTCGCACACAAAATGAATCTGTAGAGGAGGCAGAGAGTCCTTCAACGTGGTCTACTGAAGGAAGGAGCTCAGCAACTGATCACGCCGAAAGAAGGTTGTCGGAGGTGACATTTTTATTGGAGAAAGAATACGTCATTAATCACTGCTCAGGACGTGATCAGTATAAGGGCACATCCACGAATGATGCGACAGTGTGAAGTGCACTGTTCGAATGCATTTCGCATTGTTGTGAGAAATTTGGCATTGTGCATTGTGCATTAGCAAAAAGCGTTCTTCGAAGTTTGGCAATTGATTCACTTTGGCTGTCGCGTGCCAATCGATCCTTCTTTTTAACAATATCTTGCTCGCACGGATTTCGCTTTCACAGTCTAGGAGCTCCCGACAAGCGAGATTCGAGAGGGAGCGGGTCTCTCACTGTGTACGGAGAGCGTTGCAGAGGGCGTCTCCCGGGTGCCGAGGATGTTGGCGGCCCTGCACACGTAGCTGCCCTGGTCGGCGTGCCTGACGTCAGCGATGAGCAGCGAGCCATGGCCCACCAGGCGGATGCGCCCCGTGCCCGTGGCCACCTGGGTGCCGTCCTTGAACCACGTGACCAAGGGCTCGGGGTGGCCCCTGGGCGCCACGCACTCGAGCGTCGCCGAATCGCCCGCCGCCACTCGGGTGGACTTGGGCGTCGCCCGGAATTCCTCGCGGAGCACTGGGTCACAGAGAAAGGGAAGACAGAGTGAATACAAAATATCAATATACTGTCATCTGATATATTCGCATAATTGTACGCATTAGCTAATACACAAATACTTGTTTTTAACTCCTTTTCTAGGCGCTTTCGGAAAACCCCACCACAGCATTCCGGAAGGCAATAACACTCCGTGCACCCCGATATTTTTTTTCTGACATTTGAATTCCTAACTACCAAAACTTTTTTTGTTTTTATTGCCAAAAATGAGCACGGTCGTTAGTGTCTGCTCAGCACGATGAAACCAGTGTTACATTTCGGCCTCCTTGAGTTCCCTTGTGCTTTTGTTTGGCTACTTGTTGGCGGCATGCAGTGGGGCAACTAAAGCATATGCACTAAAAGAGGCGAGAAAAGCAGTACCAAAATAACGGGGTTACATTTGTAAGTGGGTCATGAACAGATCACTTGCCGTGCGGAAGGGGGCGAAATTTCCTCTAAGCATCGGCGGAAGACAATTATTTACGTGCTGATGGTTTCACGTTTTCCTCCATGAAGGTATGCAGAGTTCTTTGTCTCCAGACCAGTAAGAGTTCTGACTGGTCTGGAAGCTCCAGCTACTTATAAGAAGCGGCAATAGTCACTGACAGCTTAAGAAACGCAGGGTGTGGCGAGTCCGAAGCATCACATTACCCTTCCGCACCAATGAGATTGCGACATCAGCTGATACGAACGCCGAGGAGCCAATCACGAAGTAGGAAGCGCCAACTTAAGAAGCCAAGCCCTGCGTTGGCCATTTCGAAAGTCCTCGTCTCACGGAGCGGCGGCTGTACTCCATGCAACGCTAAAACTAAGCAGAGTTTTGCTCTGGGCGACACCTTAACGTGAATATCCAGTCTCGCAACCAGAGAACAATAAATTGCAGTCAAAGGCACTTCTGTGCTGGTACCATTCCTCCGCCGCTTTTTATGATACCAGTTCAGACATCCAGAGCCGACAGGGAAGGGTCGTTCTCCAGTAAGGTCGTGAGAGCCACGCGGTTGTGAGTTCAATAAATCGCAGTGTTCAAAACAGAACAACGCAAAACACTGCGTAACATTTGAACAACGAAGCAGGCCGGTTTTTTTTTTTCAGTCCCATTTATTGATTTCCTCGGCTTTCTGCGGGCTCGTCTCTCTCTCTCTCGCTCTGTCTCTCTAATCGACTAGCGCGTTAAATAAGGTTGTTTTTTTTTTCTTTTGTTTTTCGGGCACCGAGCACAGAGCGGGTGAGAAGCTCATATCTCCTTTGTCCGAGCCCTGAACGGCAGCTGGCCACACAAAACACTCGTCATATTAAAACATCGGTGGTATTCGAAAAGGCACGCGCTACATAATGTCGCGGGCGGTCGAGGCCATTTATGCGCTCAAAGGTTACGTGCTGCCCTTCTGCCGAGCTCCGAGCACGATCTTTCTTTCGCCCGGAGCACGTTTGCGGTCTTCGGCGCATTCCGTTCTCGCGAAGTTGCGCAGCGATTCCGAACGGACTGGCGAAGATGAAGCAATAATGACTGATCGTGCTGCGTTAGTATCTCTCGTGGCCGGAGCACTGGGAGTATTTGACTTCGCCCGCTAATATAAATACGCGTCGACTTTGATAAAGAGTAAAATCTGAAAGTGAACATAGAGTGTTCGAGGAGCGACTCATAAGGATAAGAGCTCGTTCGGTCATGACGCTCGTCCGATTAATTCGGGATAATCTGCCCGATAATCGTTTCAATGAAATATTTATGTCTTAAATCGCAATGTAGTATTTTCCGCGCAAGCGATGTGCGATCTATCACGATGAATCAGCACGACGAAAATTATAACGGACGAAAAGAAAAACGCAGTTAATTAGCCAGTACTTACAGTTTATTCATAAATGTGTTGAGTCGTTGGGCACTGGTATGTGGTTAAACATTTAGTTAAACTTACAGTTAAACATATGTTTAGAGTATTATACCTAGATATGTTTATATACATGGCGTGCAATTACTGGTTGTGTGTCTTGTGGCTATTATTGCTAAGCGCTCTACGAGCCTTGGAACATAAAGATCGGTTGCTCAGGAATTGAGAACGTCAGGAGGGGCAGGGCATAAGTGGTGCTTTATCAAATACAATTTCGGCTTGATATATTTTTTTTATTGGCCGTACTTTTTTCAGATATGTATCGACTAAAAAAAGTAACGCTTTTTTTGACGATTATTTATACACATTAAAAGATCACTTATTTATTTTGGGTGATTATGTGCCGTAGCTACAATAAACCTAAAACAGTTTGTGGTATTTTGGTTAGCCGTTTTGTGAGCGTTGGACGAGTATTAACAAATACTGGTATCACAGTGCTGTCATGAAGTGTTTGAAACCGCCATGTGAAAAGGTGACAATCCGGAATCTATGTGATTAGGACTAAAACGTAACAAGATGCATTAATCAAAGCGTTTTACTCATACTTGCAATATCGGACGGGGTTCGTTAGCATAAATAATTATAATTCATAAACTATTAGAATTTTGAATGGTGAGCCCCAAAAAGCATGCTTAGACCATTCTTGGTTGTATTATTTGTAAGTTATTTAGAAAAATATGTACCAGAAGTTAAATTTGTTTCAAATAGAAATGATGCCACTATTTTTATTAAAACCCTGCAATGCCCACAATTTGTCTAAGCTTGCAAACAATTATTGGAAGATGCTTTTATGCTTATGACACTTCCAGAAACCGCACGAAACAAGATTTTTTTTACAACATTATTTGAATACAATACAAAACGTATCATATCTGATACCGTGTGAATTACTACCGAAAATTCTAGTTGTGGTATGCCACAATGCGCTTTCGGTCTTTGTTGTAACAAAGGTAAACATTGCACTTACATAAGTATGCAGTTGAAAACTCGGTGAGTCTGGTGGGCAGGACTTAGATCGGATTCTGCTGCCACCCCGCATCGACATGTGACCAACTCCATCACACCGCACATCATCATGGGGCTTGTTTTCATAGAGCTTGCGTTTTAAGCAGCTGGGATGATGGACGATGGTGGCCTCTTAACAGGTTTTCTTTCCACCGTAATCAGTAACTCCGCGACGTCAACTTGGAATCGTCGAAGGTTCATGTATTTCTGATCCAGTTGAGCACAGTGCCATCGGTACAAAAACCATGCGTTGAGAAGTATATATAACATCTTCGGGATTTTATAGGAAACTTACAAAGTTCAGTCAGGTAGTTCATCAGGTCTGCTCCTTTCATGAATTGAAGGAGTGGGTCTCAACCTTGGTTGTTCTACATGCGTATTTTTTCCTGCTTGGTTGAGATGTGCTGACAGGCTCCGTGGATGCATAGTTTGAAACAAGTGTTACTGCTCTGTTGTCGAACCATCTTACTACCGCAACATTTCTCGTGTTGTCGACAGCATTGAAAAAGGTGCCACGGCCCTGTCCATTTAGGTCACTTTTTGTCTTAAGGCGGCAGCCTTTCAGCCTGTTATTCTTCAGCGTTCCTACAAATCCGAGACTCTTCTCGTGAAATTCCTCCGCCAAATCTATAGAAGAAGAAATTGTGGGCGGCAACTTTATAGCTTTTTTCCTGATGACTATTTTCGCACATTTTCATTCCCACGTCACCACCCAATCAAAACTGGTATTTACTTTTGGCATGGCCTTGATAAACATCGCATTGGTAGAGGAATCCTGAAGACCCTGCGCTCCCCACAACTTGACACCCCATGGGTTTTGTTTGGCACGCATATACTGTTTCATTGGGCACCTGCCAGCAAATAAAACAATTATTTCAAAAACACTGTTGTTCTCTTCAAGCTAAATAGATGAAAATAATTTTTACTGCATTAAGACAGACGCGCATCTTCCAAGCCTTATCTCCTTTTGTTTCGTCCGTGGCTTGACTATTGTTTGTGAAGTGCAGGAGTCTCACAATCTTTTCAAAGCGACTTTCTCCACATCACATCAGCAATCGCTAAAAACCTAGTCCCATTTTCCCAGTAGAAACACACACTCGGCATATGTACGAGGCCCTTCAACCGGTATACGCCGATATACACTTCTATTTTTCATTCCGTTACGTTTAGTGAGGTTCCCGTAGTTTGCACACTGATAGTGGCCCCTCTTTTGGGTGAAATGAGCTCGCGTTTCTCCGGCTTTTTTTGTACTTTGCTTTGTGATTTCTACACTAAAATTTTATTTTTATTTCATTTACAATAGAAATTGTTTTTACTTCTTTCTTGACGACTTGTTTTTGTATACGGAAGTCATCATGGTCACTCGAATGCGCTTTCGTCGGTGACTTCGATTACTGCTAAAACTTTTCGGGGGAAATGAAGTTTGATTTTGTTATCTTTCCCTTCCGTATGAAGTAACAATACGAGCTTTGTGAGAAGATTTGAACCTGCGCTGACTCTGTCCCTTCTTTAGCCTTATATCTCGTTTCACTGTACGTCAGAGCGCGGTTTGACGGCTGAAGACACGCACAAACACACACGCACAGAATACTGCGCAAGTCACGACGAAATGTTGGAACTCGATAGAAAAACCGGCAGTGTCACTTGCACAGAAACACGGTGAATGCCACAACTTTGCGGAGCAGGGAGCTACCAGCTAAGCTCTATAGACCGACACGCGGAGCGACTCTGTTTACCAACACGCCGCAAGGCCGCGCATGCGCGGTAGCTATGTGGGCAAGAGCAGCCCGGCCTGGCCCGGCTCTCCGTGTTTTCGCCATTGCGTTCTATGGCGTGCGCTCGTTGTTGTCGTTGTAGGGACGCTTGTATCTTTATTTGTGCGTCGTATTTCCTGAGAACGTATGTCGTATTCTATGCCCGACTATTTGAGCTCGCTGCCCGAGCCTGAACGGCAGCGGTATCGAAACAAACTGTGCGGTGACGGTGTTGCCTTCGACGATCCGTATGCCGTAAACAAGGCCTGCTGGACTTCCGACGTAAAGTTGCTGCCACCGAAGTCGACGGCTCATGTCGTCGTTTATTTAGTTTTTTCGCCAAGCCAGTTCACGGCCGACACGGTGCAGGCGTACAAGTCTCTCGAGGCCTACGATTACTTCGAGTCGGTTTCCGCACTGCCGGCAGGATCAGCAGTCTGTGGGTCTGCGGAAGTGTGTGTATTCATTAATTGATTAAATACACACAGCGTCTTCAAGTCAAGGTATGATATTTTTCCTACCCTCATGACCACAAGGCATGACAAGCAGTAACGCTTTGTCCTTTCTGCAGTCTTGGCGGTAACACGTTACAAGTAACGGCGTTGCCGGTAACGCGTTACTTTTTTCAATAACGTAGTAACCTACTCGTTACGTTTTCGACACAGTAACGGGTAACGTACTTACGTTACTACTTCAAGTAACGTAGTTACGTTACTCGTTACTCCTTCCCAAGTCTTAAAGAAATTACACTTCAATTTTTTCCGTGTTTTAGGCGTCAAGCCATGTTTTTCTTGGCGTTTTTTCTCGTGAGTATTTAGGTGAAACCGTAAAACGAGATAAAGTAATTATGTTCAGTTTCTGCACGAACATAATGTTTCTTGATATATGACATGTATCGTCAAAACCGTAAAATGTGCTAAATCTTAATTTAAAAAAAGTAACGCAGAAGTAACGTGCGTTACTTTTTATCGGTAGCGGTAACGGGTTCCTTTTATTTTTAGGCAACGTAGCTCGGTAACGCGTTACTTTTATTTGCAAGTAACGAGTAACGTATTTTGTTACTTTTTTCGGTAACGCCTACAACACTGCCGTTCTGTCGCCGATCCCCTTCTGCTGGGTAGCACGGGCGTAGCGAGCCTCCGACGAGCGCTTGGCCGATGCTTTGTGCGCGAACACCATGGGAACAAAATCCGGGTGGTCTCGATGAGACAACGGTTTCCCTGCACATAAGCAAGCCTCGGGACGGAGATTGAAATGGAAGCCGCACTTGCCTTCAAGAAAGTGTTTGCCGCACAAACGGTCGTTCGCGCGAGGCGACGATTCTTTTCGATCCACGAATATTATCCACCTTTTATGCCTTTCAGAGTCTGCCGGGAACTTGTGGAAACTCACTCCGCTACTTTTCTTGTACATTTCGGTGCAATTAACGGCAACACAGCTTCGCGGCATGCTGAAATGCTATGACGCCCATCAGTGTTGCCAGATGGTCCCACCAAAAACCGCCAAACGTCTGGGAGGTATAGCCCAAATATAGCCAAAGCCGTAAGAAAACTATAGCCCAAAATAGCCAAGATTAAAAACAATGATTTTTAAGCCTTATATTCACAATTTCTCACACTCATACAATACACGTTACAAACTCTGTTTCAACCCTCAGATGCACCAACTTTTGTGTACATTATAGTTACTTGTGAATTTAAAAAAAAAAAAGCTTCGGAAGGATAAAAATCTGTACAAAACTGGCCCTTCCTTCGGTTTTCAGACGTACAAAACACACGAAGACAGCTTTATTTTGAAGCCCGGGAGATATGATCATACAGAAAAGAACAAAATACAGAAGGAGAACAGTCAGAACACTGTGTGTTTCAAACCAGAACCCGAATATCTCAGGTCCTTACCAATATTCCACCTGTCTCTTTTTCTTTGTGAAGAATAGTAGTGTCACCAATTTATGTTCACGTTATTTCTGATTGTGTTGTCCTTTCTTGGGGTGGGCAACGACCGGAAGGTAGTCAAGTGTTTAGCGGTGAAACTGCGGACTTCTCATTTTTACAAATTTGGGTGCCTAAGGATTCTCACAATGGGCACCAAAGCAGCATTTTGGAGAGTTCAGTCTACGTCCGGGCAGAGCCTTATGCGTCCGGTTGAAGCAATACCACCTAGTGGTATTGGTTGAAGGCGCGCTACCGGGCCTCTGGTAATAGTGCAATCTGTTTGGTTTGCTCCACTGCTCTGTAGGGAGACCGCTTGAACTCTGCAAGCATTGCTTCACTGCGCATTGTGAAAACCCCGAAGTTTGTAGAAGTTTGAAGCCTTTCTCCTTCCTCTCTCTCCTCTCGACTAGCCAAAAGAGAAACAATTTTTTCGAAACTGATTAAAAGTTCGAAAATTAACTAGCCGAACCTCAAAGTTCGGCGTCGAACCTGAGATTCGACAAAAGTTCGCCGCATTCTTAGAAATAGCCCAAAATAGCCACATAGCCAACCACAAAATTTTGACGCCAACTAGAAAAAAATGTAGCCCAATTTGGCTATATATAGCCCAATCTGGCAACACTGATCGCCCATGCGAAACGTGCGCCCTTTGCCCACACCCTGCCACACACCCCCGGCTCCGGCGCGATCGCAGCGCCGCCGCAGCTCCGTGACGTCAAGCCCGCGTGTGCGGTGTAGAGCAAAGTGCGCAGAAAAAACTGACGCGATCCGGTGAAAGTATTGTGAAACAATGGAGATTATATTAAGTGCCCGAAGTTACAGTTTCGGGTCCACTCAAGTAATCACTCTCCTAACAGGTGCTGACAAAAACAGAAGCAAAAGTCAGAACGTCCGTATTCGCGTTCGCAATATAAGGTTTGACGATGAGGCGAAAGCGTCTCTAAGTATCTCCAATCTTTGCTCAGTCCGCCCAGGCCCTCTTTCCGCTATCCTTCTCGCCACACAGAAACGCGCGGATGGGCACGAGCAGCCAATCTGCGCAGGGGATGTCCGCCATCAAACTGCGAACGCTTTCCGTGGTTTTCAGTCGCTCCCTGTCTCACATCGAGGCTCTCCAAGGTAGACGCTTTACTTACGAAGCCACAGTGGCGCCATCTCCCGCGTGTGCTTACAAGCGTGTCGCTGACAGCCTAGGAATAGGAAGGCGTGGCGGGTCTCGAGCGGCGTCTCGATTATTATCACTCCACAACCATTGAGATTGCAGCCTTAGCCGACAAGATGGCCGAGTTACCAATCACAAAGCGAGAGGATAATAGGCCAAGCTGGGATTCCTTAACCCGTCATTGACTATATTGTAGCCACGCTTCGAATCGGCGACCAATTTCGAATTCTCACCGAAGAAATAGATTCACAGTACCCATAAAGGGAGCTACCTCCAACATAATAAGACGGTAACATTCTGAAAGAAACTGACAAATGAACCTGCTACTTCCATTAATCTGGTCTAATAAGGTCGGGAAATATTTGTATAGAAATATAGGCCGCGGAGTCTGGCTACGATATATAGCACGAAGCGATAAGCTGCGCGTAAAGATGCAAATGCCGCCTTGACGACGTGTTCGCTATTAATGCGCGGTCCCTGGATCTCTATCTGCTCGATGGTATAGGCGCAATGCTGAAAATACGCTCCTCTGTTCGAGTTCATCCATCGACGCATCATGGTTGGGCGGCACACGATGCGACACAGAACCGCACCTCGCAATTAACGAGGCATCTGGGTCGTCGCATCATCGCTCTGCTGAATCGCTATTTGCGAGCTGCTTTTTCAGCACTACGTGCGGCGCCATGTCGTAGCAGCTGGCACACTTTGTAAAAGTTGCGAGCGAGTTGGTAATTAAAACGCCGCGACTACCGTTCATCGTTCTGTAAACTTCTCGATCGACCTGCAGAGGTAGACGGGTGAAGCGTACGAACATGAGAGGATCGAGCGATTCGAATAGGCCGTGATGCATCAAGTATAGATCTCCTGACACAAGCTCGAGATCAGGGAGTATTGTGGGAGCGGCCTTATCGGTGCTTCGGAGCGAGTTCGCGGCTCCTAACGGCGCGAATGGTTCTTGAACTGAATGAACTACGAGTGTGCATACACGCTAGAAACAACAAAACGAGTATTACTGGTATTAACCAGCATAAAATGGACTGATTATTTTACAAACGTGTCCACAAAAGCGCGACAAATAAAATATTAAAATAAGGGGCAGGATATGTTCTGCCGTCGTGTTAGGTGTGAGGCTTAAACCTCCTTCATTGATTCTGAGATATATTAGGATAGATTTATCTCAAAAATAGTTGATGCAACAACAACAAGCATTCTCAAGACCAAATATCTAGGGAAAAAATGGTATAGCACATAAAAATGCATTATTATCCGTTGATCATATATAATAACAAAGAAGTAAACACCGCCCCTTCCCGCGTTTGTTATTTATTTTTTGTATTGTTTCAAGGACACGAGTTTTCGCGAGGTTGAAAGTTCGACGTCTTTTCGTTGTAACATCTAACACTTCTTGCCCCTGCCCCCGTCCTCCCTCTTTTTTCCGCTCTACATACTCCCCCCTTCCTCCTTCCCCTCCCCCCCCCCCCCAACTCCCAAAAAATAAAAAATATTCCGAGAATATTTTACTACATCTGATATAAATCTGTTCCATAACCGCAACACCGAAAATGTCTGGATCTGGAACCCGGAATTTTTGTGACTGACTCCTGACGGCTGCCGGCGCTGCATTCAAAACATGTATATCCAACACGCAAAAACAAAAAACACGGGAAAAAGGTTAAACCAAACAGTTCAAGGAGGGAGCGGCTGACGACTTCCCGCAATTCCGTCAAGCTAACCGGCCGCTCGGGGCGGCCCCTGCACCTCCGGAAACATCTTCGCGCCGTTCTCGACTATCTTTAACTGGCCCCGAAATAGCGAAACCGGCCCCTTGACAGCGAAGCGAAACACGGAACGCCGCACGACGACGACGGAGGCGAGCCGAGGCTTACCCCGCATACCCCAACCCAAGTACGCCCCCTGTACACGCACGCACACACCACAAAATTGAGTGTCTGGGAGAAAAGAAAGGGTTCAGACTCAAAGGTCGAAAACTAAGACAATCAAATATTACAGAGGCAAACTGGAAGGTCAAGCCCTGCACGAGGGCTGCCTGTGAAGCTGTCCGAGTTATGTTGATAGGGGCGAAAACGGCCAACGAGAAAGACGACTTGTAACAGGTCACGACCCCTCATTCGCCCCCGCAAAGGCGACCGCTTTGAAGCGCACTGGTCCAGCAAACTTCGTGGCGCAACTCAGTTGGCGAGGGGCGCAACTGAGTCCGAGGAGCACTACGTGGGGTCGAGTGTAGTCTCACCTTCCCCTTGTAGGGCTCCAGGCACGGCGTGTTGCTTCGGTGGCTTCTCGCGCGAGGAGGCGCAACGTTGCTCGCGGGTTACATGCTTCCAAAGAGTGACTTTTTCCAATCAATTACGTGGCCTCGCGCTTTCCTCGTTCGAACAATACTTTTTACGAAGCAGCTGGGAGACGGGGGTATCTAATTGATAGAAAAAATTTGGGTTGTGTATGTTTATACAGCCTAGAACTTGGTCTGCCTCAACGGGCGACGAGTCTCCCAGTTGTAGATGATCAATTTAGCCAGTGCAGTACAACCGCTAGCCTGGGATCTTTAACTTTCACCACGCAGTAGTGATCCACGACCGCACGCCGGTACGATGCTCATCCAGATCGAAACGGGCAGGCGTGGAGATTGAACCCATAATCCCTGGGTTCTGCAGCGCGAGCTTTCGCTCCACGTGCTCCGAGCTGGTGTGCGCTAGAC
Source organism: Ixodes ricinus (assembly GCA_037355805.1). Lineage (NCBI taxonomy): Eukaryota > Metazoa > Arthropoda > Arachnida > Ixodida > Ixodidae > Ixodes > Ixodes ricinus. The sequence goes on along the minus strand of JAZHYW010042481.1, from coordinate 2,503 downwards.
AACTCGGCCAGCGATCCCCCCCCCCTAATTGATAACGTAGCGGCTCCGGTGTGCGTTCTGTGAGATCAAAATGGAGGCGAAAGGCGAGGCGGTGGGCCCACGATATTTAGGGCGCACGATGTAAATGCATGGTTAGTGTATCACTTACAAACAAAGTAAACCCGCAATGGCTTGTTGCGAGAACACTCGTATCGAAGTGGGTCTCAGGGGAAAAAATAACCGTGTTTCGATTAATACATACAAGCTTCAAGAAAACAAGGAGGGCAGTAACCTTAGAAATATTTGAGTAATTGTAGTAATTTTGGTAGTAAAGAACCATTTATCATCATGTACACTAAGACTTCGACAAAATTTTTATGGTCCGCAAAAATCAATTTCTCAAGGTATTTCCTTGCAATTTACTGCCGAAGTGCGATTAGGTGTTGGTAGTTCGGAAATAAAAATCAAAGAATAAACTTACCGCATTCGGAAACAAAGAAAAGACTGTTCTGGTGTTCTCATTGCGGTTCGCACCAGTGGTCGAACCAGTCTTCCAGATCATTTAAACCGTTTTGAAGTATACGAGCATCCGCATAGTTTTCAACCACTCTGTATACTACAGAATCGTCGGCAAAGAATTTATTATTATATTGAATTTACTCGCAACTGTTGTTAATAAGTATAGGAAATAACAATAGGCCCAGTATGCTTCCCTACGGCACCGTTGATGTCACCAGTACTGGTGAAGGCTTCTGAAGATTCTGTATGTTCGTTCGAGACCGGACACATAGTCAGCTACCCAGTTTATAATTTTATAGTTGATACCTAGGGATACAAGCTTTCCTTAATATTAAATAATGTGGCATCGGTATCGAAAGCTCTGCAGAAGTCCAAATATACAAAATCTCTACGTTTTTTTTATTTTTTATATAGCATTTTAGACAAAATGATTTGAATCCGCCAGCTGGGTACCACACGAGTGCCCAGGACAAAAAGTCATGCTAAGCGAGAGAAATAAAAAAAAAACTACTAGAATCTAGAAAACTATGGACTGAAGTATTAAGTATATGCTCGAGCAGTTTGCAAGAAATACATAGAACTGACACTGCGCGGTAACTTTCCACTAGGTTCTTTGCTCGGGACTTGAAAATCGGAGTAACATGTGTTTTTTTTCCAGTTGCTCGGGACTAGACCACTTTTCCGAGAGGTGCTCAAAATATTATGAAGATACCCTGCAATTTTGTCTGCGCTATTGTGAAAGGTTATCGGCGAAAGTTCTCCTGGCCCGTAAGCTTTTGATGTGTCCATGTGTCTTAGCAAAGTCGCAATCCTATGTACATTGATTTTCACATGAGACATAACCGTATCGTTGTCCGGTCAGATAGAAGGGAAATAGTTAACGGAGCAGAAATCGTGAAAACTGTGAAGACTGAAATGTACTGCGTTTTTATTGTCACTATTTACTAAATTGGAATTTTGTAACAAACAAGGAATAAAAGGGTCGACTTTTTTTTTTTGTTGGCTTTCTACAAATTTCTAGAATTCTCTGGGTTCATTTTGTTTTTGTCCTAGAAAGACTTACGGACACCAAGTTTGCTTTTTGCACATATTTTTTGGGGGATATGTTTTGACTTTCTTCTTCGGTTTTTTTTCTAGTAATGCTAAGCTGACTTCGCCGATGTTTTTCTTTTTTTATAATCAACGTTTAAGATTTATTTGTTTTCGTTCAGGGCAGTTAAAGTTTATGATTTTGTATCCAGTTACAATACTGAATGGAATGTATGATTTCCTTTTTTAATTTGTCATAGGTTATCAACGACTCTTTCCAAGCTAAAGTTCAAAAAGGGTGGAAAATATTCCGAAAGTTCCTAGTGAAATGCTCTCACAATCACCAACATATCTTTTCGTGGAGGTATTAGAATTGTGTTTTGTCATATTCAGTAACAAATCACTCACATCGGCGCTGTGACTACCTGGGTCACAGTGAGACTTAAAAAATAAACTGTGGTTGTTTATAAAAGATCTAAAATAGAGTTTTTTACCACCCACCTTCAAACAACTTATCACTCAGTGTATCAAGTGATAAAAAATTAGAATAGAGACCTTTTCATTTGTGCAGGTCTTAAAATTATAAAATACTGTGTCACATCGCATGCGCCATCTGAATCAAGCCCATTTTGAATAGTGCGCGAAAAGGAAAGGAAATAACCCGATACTTATCTTGCGAGGGCAGACATAGCAAAAGGAGCATGTAGCGACTGTTGTCAAGCAAAAACAAAATTAAACGAACAATCTTTTTTTTTAAAGTTGCGCGAAAAAAACCTACTCAGAACTTCCTTAAAATGCGCGCTTAAAATTTCATTTTCTTGTGTGTGTGTGTGTGTGTTGTGGTTTTGCTTGGGTATTTATTTTCCACCACTACAAGCGCCGTCATCGTCCGTTCATTGGACCTAAAATATAAAATGTAATAATGTACTTTTTTATTTTTTTAAGTGCTGTTATTGCGCCCTAAAGCACCCGAACA
>JAZHYW010042480.1:0-16848 GCA_037355805.1 Ixodes ricinus | reverse complement strand
GCTCCTGGCACTACATGACTGCACGCGGAGCCGGGGATGTCACAGCATGCTAAGGTGCGGAGCGCCTTCTACATCGTGACGTCACCGTCTTCGAAGCGCCGGCGGCTCCCATTGCACGGCGGAGGCCACGTGGCCGCTACACTACACTTTTAAGCCACTGTAGAAAGACTCTAGGAAAGTATTTCTTTAAACCAGTACTGACCTGCGATCGAGAAAATCACGGTGAACGCATCTAGGGATCACTGCCGGTTCCAGATCCCCAAAGGAGTGGTGGCGTGACGTTGTCTTTACAACCTCTGGGAGGTTTCAGTTACAGGAGGAGCAATGATAGTTCGATTGCCTCGCCAATACGAAATCATGAGCTCCACATAGGGCGCTATCTACTTTTACATTTTTATAGGATTGCACAGTAGTAGGTTAAAACGAATTGCGTTGTGTCATTCTTAGCCTCTAGGCTGCAATAAAAAGGTAACAAGAGCTGGTGCTGTGTAGTATATATCTTTGCAGCGTGGAAATTAAAAAGGATTCGCTATTCGATTCAAAGAAATACTCCCATACCCCTTTTTTGTTTATTGTAGGCTAGGAGGTTAATTAGGCAATGTCTTTTTTCTAGCATGCTTATATATGGCGTAGCAGACCAGCTTTCGTACACAGATGATCTGACCCATTGTGCAATAAGCAAAGTGAACACAAACACAGCAGGAGGGAATCTTAAGTTTAGGCAAAGAAACGCACAAGAGTGCATGAAAATCTATTTCAACCCCCTTGTGTCCTGCTTACGCGCTAGCCATGGTAATGCTCTCGGTCTGACTATCAGAAACAAGAATGTCACTCATATCTATTCAAAAAAATATATCCAAATGATTCGATGTAAGAAAACTTTCTTCTTTTTTTTCAGGAAAGAATATCAGAGAAAAGGAAGGTACAAAAGACACTGAACCTGTTACGCCATGTCCTTCAATCACAAGTCACTTCCCGAACGCGCTTAGAGAAACCAAAGCGTTCCCCTCTTCGTTCCCCTCAACTGCATAGTGCATACCGGCCCTAAAATGGCGACTTTCTCACTCCCATGCACCCTTTTCTACTTCTGATTCTCGATTCGTTTGCTGACCGAAATACCAGCCTTCTCCGCATAACTGGGCTTGCCAGGAGCCACTCATGCACGTCACGGGTTCGCCGGCGCAAGCCGGGCAGGAACAGCGATTTCGTATGTCGCAGGCGAAGCGAGAGAAGGGAGCCCTTTCTACGAACGAAGGTATCGATCCCCGAGCTCGCCCCGATTTCTTCCCAATTTACCTCCCCCAACCCTTAAAAAAAAAAAAAAAAACGCAAAAGTTAAAAAAGGGCACGTTTTTTTTTCTTTGTAGTGGGGAAATAAGAAAGGGAGGACGCACAGTCAGCCATAGAAGTAAATGGAAAACTGGGCAGTCGGGGAGCGAGACAATGCTGATCACGTTTTGTTTTCCTCTCCGATTTTATCCTGCACACTATGGACGAACCTGGTCGGGAATTCTGGCAGGTATTCCGAAAGGGGCTGCTGAACACTCGGGCCGACGACTGCTACCGGGAAAGTGCAGTGGCCGATTTTTATTGTCGTGGAATGTCCCAGAGGTGGCAACGTACGTGACGTTTGTTTTGACCGCCCTCCTGCACGCGGATTGACCGTCCAAACAGTGCCCGAGGCAAGCAGGCGTGTGGTGCACTCTTTATCTGTCTGTTACTTTCGTTTTTGATGCTCGCGGTTAGGCCGCGGATCCAAACCAGATCAGAAGAAAACAGTATCAAAAGTTCGTTACACTGGCAACGAAAAAAAATAGAAAAACGTAGAAAATTAAGGTATTTCCATAAGCAACTTGTCATGCTGTGATACACCCAATTATACCCCGAATGACCCTGTGCTACGAATATGTTTCTAGATTTTTTTCAGCAGGCGCACAAGGCCGTAGTGAAACAGTGTTAAAAGATACAAAATCAGTACTGCCGTCTATTTCCCTCAAAAAAGGGTGACTTAGCACGATCAATTCTCAATGTCTACGAATGAAAATTCGTATTGCTATGTTGGTAGGCCTCAATCTCTCGACAAAATTATCACTTTTATTTTTATTCGATACGTGTAAATTATATGAATTGCACAGAGATTTTATTTTCTGCGTCTGCAAGCGTTGAAAAGAATGATACACTAGCACTGTGGTTCGGAGGAATGTCAGTAGAATAGGAGAAAAAGGCAGTCTTGTTGCTTGTGCTCTAGATTCATATGATTCTCCACCGGAAATAAAACTTTGATTTTAAAAATACAAAAACTGAAGCAATGTTTTATTACAGTAGTTTTTTTAACGAATCTTAGAATTGGTGACAAAATGATATTTTTGCAGTATACTAATAAATATGCATGGACAATCATTGCGCAGTGACGACTGTCAACAAAGGAACTTGTTTCTACCCATTTAATTTTTTTAGGAGTATATGGTCATGGCACCATGACTACCTCATTCCCTAACATAGTAGCTGATTCACTAACAAAGCAGTGAGTCATAACTCACTACTTATTTTAATTCCACCTTCCGTTTTTCTTTTTTTTTCTTTTTTAAGGCAAGGTTTCCTAATTTACACAACAATGCGGTAACATTGGATTTAGTAGAGGACGGTTTACTGGGTTCGATCGTGAAAATAAAACCTGTTTTGTCTGCCAGTAAATAAACTACGCATTGCTGAAAGGTGGAAATCGGACAGCATATGACGCTAGCGGTGGGCACATGACGCTAACGTTTGAGACCATGACGTGACCTGGATCAAAAAATAAAAGGTAATGACAAAATGTATTTATGCGCCAACATTCCCTAAGGCTGATTTCCTCATAAGAAATATTATTGCGAGCACCTCTGTCATTTATTTCAGTGAGACGAACTTGCCAGCCTGAAAAAAATAACGTTGTCTTTCTTGCTGAGAGTTTGTTTTAGTGCAATAAATGCAACAGAAACCCACAATGTTATGTCTTGTTTTAGATTAAATTCAGTTGAGGCGCGTGTCAGCCCATAGAAGAATTTCGTCTTTGATTCTAATTTCATGATCCAGATCACGTGTCGTTCTCAAACCTTCGCATCCTATCACTAACACTAGCTTCACATTCTGATGGAGTTCCAGCTTTATGCAATGCTTTGTTTATTTATGCGGGCCAAAAAAAAAACTGGTTACGATTTTTTTTTGAATGAACCATTTTCGGCTACGTTCGAGCAGAAAAAGTAACTCCCTTACTTTTTCTGCTTGGGTGTAACCAAAGATGAAGACGCGAGCTGTTTGCATTCGAAGGCAGGTCCGTTGCTATTGTGCGATTGCAGCGGACCTGTATCAAATAGTTTGCAAATCAAACTCACAGCTTTCAATCCAGCTGGACAGAACAGTAAATGTGTATAAACATGACGATGTGTAACACAGTAGCACTCTACATAACACGTACTATATTCCAGAGAACATCGCCATAAATGTGGCTGCAGAACTGATAAACTTTTGATTGCCTGTCCACGTTAAAAAAAAAACAGACAAAAACAATCATACGCAGTGAAAGGGGACTCTTCATCGTTTGATGCTGTCGAGTCGGCTAGGCATGCACGAGAGAACCGGCAAGCTTACATACTTCATGATTTTTTTGTATCGTCGCAGCCTGTGACCCAGAGAACCTGCATGCCTCCGGGAGCTTTCAAATCCCTATTGAGCCGTCGTCGACGTGCTCTCCCGCTCTTCTTTATCGCCCGTCGTGAGGCTTTATGCGGGCCTAGCAGACGATGTTGTAGACGTCCTGACCTCGGCACAGCGTGCAACTCTTCAGACAAAGCCTCTAGCGCTCGGGCCACGTAGGCGATTTGAGAATCGGTCGTTCAACGCTGTGGCAACCATTTGCTGCCGCTCTTGAGTGGTGCGAGAACTGCGGAGTCCCACGGACCTGTTTTCATTTCGTGTTTGGATTCATATTTGTTAACATCTCAGCCGCATAGGACGCTTACGGACTACAGGGCTCTAACAAGTGCGTTGTGATTTGTTTCGTACCTTGCTGTATTGCCTTTCTCGTTGCAGATTCTTCAAGATAACCTATCCTGTGTCTGCTTGGTAACAACGTGAGGTTTCGCGATTTTATTCTTGGAGGGCTCATACTTGGAGTCGCAGTTCTGTCTTTCTCTGTGGATGGGGTGCAATGTGCTGTGTATGTTAAAGACATTTTGATGGCATAATACCATCAGCGAAACCTAAGATATTAATCACTCGCACCAAACTTCAAGCGAATTATAGAATTCAAGGACACAACGAGCATTATTTTATTCACGTGTATGATGTTCCGTCTTACATTGGGAAAGGGAGGCGAGTGGACGTAAAATCTCCACACGCAATTACTGCGGTACGTGGACTCCTTTTCTAAACGAATGAAAGCCGACATTCACACATATAGGGTGTGCAGCTGCCAGATCCCCAAAAGTACAGCGTTGTTTTTCTATTTATGTTAATATTAAAAAACGAAGTGGGGAGATTACCAAGAGAGAGCAAATATTCGTTGCTGTGCAAACAAAATGACCGTTGTTGGGGGATGTAGAATAGTAGAGTAGATATGTCTACTCGATCATTGCAGTGAGCCGTCCTCTGAGAAGGGACCCTTCAAAAATTGAATATAAAATTTGAAGAGACGGAATCCTTAGCTAAAAGATTACAGGTGACGTCTTAATATTTCGGAAATGTACCGCCCCGGTTTCTCAACCCTTGGCTGCGTATTTAAGTCAATATCAACTCAATATGCTTTTCATCTTTTATTTTTAAATTTGAAGCTAAGTTCGGATGTTTACTCTATTGAGTCAGTTATGGTATGAACACTACACTTAAATTACACTTGTCAGTCGTTCTTGGATGAGAAAGCTTCTACAAGCGCCTCTGACTAATTCGACGGCTCAGGCGTTACCGAATCCCAAATAGTACACTTTGTATGCCAAAGAATTTTCAGTATAATGTTAGAAAAGGCAATCAGATGCGCATGTTAGTCGATTTTATCTTAGCCTTTTCAAGTTTATGCTTTGCTTTGAAACGTCATTACATAACAACCAAATGAATTAGCGCTTTAACGCTATCTCCTTTGAAGTTGTAGTTGTTGTTTGTTTGTTTGTTTGTTTGTTTGTTTTTTGTGTGTGCCAAGCTAACACTAAAGTCACGTGGCTTGACCTAGTAAGGCGTTATGACTTCTGGAAGCGAAGTCGTATCTACCTGCTCGAGTATGTTGCCCTAAACGATGCTTGCACCGTACGAGTGTGCCTGCTTGGTAGGGACGCTTAAGGCCAAGAAGTTGGCTTTCACCGTCCCTACAAAGCAGGAACTACTACTGGATCTATACAGATAAAAATACCACGTACACGTAGCGTACGAAGGTTTTTATAACAATAATATTAACAAGTTGAACTTAATTTCGATTTTTGATAAAAGTCTTATCCTTCAACGCTTTAGCACCATCGTTCAAGGTGCTCTTTTGTAAGCCTTCCAGAGCCGTCTCTGGTCCCAAGTTCTTAAAGGGACACACAAGTGGATTCTGAGTTTGTCTATAGATGGTGATAACCAAATCAACGGGCCGTACGCTACCCAAAATACTCTAAATTACACTCATGGGCGGCTGATTTCCCGATTAAAAATCGAATAAAAGATTGTGGCACTTTCTACGCCTTAGAGCAGTAACCAGGAGGTGCAGTCGGACGCCGTTTTCAAACAATTGCCGTATTACGTCTCTAACATCCAAAGATTTAACAAAATATAAAGCACAACGCGCCTAAACAGAGCAATAACAGTAACGTTTGGAACCTCCACGTACATAACTTAACTATTTTCATTTGTAAGATTTTAAGAAGGTGGTGGAGACCCAGAAACCTCCTCTCTTCCCCCTTTTTTTCAACACAAAATAGTGCCAGCGTATCTCTATTGCTGCGAGTCTACTAAAACGTCTTGCCATCTAGAACTGGTAATGTTTATTGACTAAAGCGCAACAAACAATATGCCATCAAAATCAAGCTTCTTCAAAAAGTAGTCGAGCGTTCCTTTAATGTTTCATTGTATTTCTTCTTCTTTTGTTTTCTTTTTTTTAAAGAGGGGGCTTATGACAGGCAGAGCCGGTAGAGTTCGTAGAGTACGTCTGGTAAGTCATTTCTTGGTACCCGTGTTATAACCGGGGTGGACAAGATCGAAAGTTACGAGAAAGCTCACAGGCAGAAATAATTAAGAGGAGGGGTCCTTGCCGGCATTACTTCGCTAAATGAGCAGGCTCTTGCTCGAAGGACCCTGGCTGCTGCTGTATATATGCATATTTTTTTTCTTAACGGCTTATCTTTGGATGGCACAGCCGTTCGCGCGCGAATTGATATGCCTTAAGTTCCTCAGACGGGGTGCCATTTTCTGCACCTGATTCGGCTTCTGCTTCCACTGCCGCGTTTGCCACGAACCCATCTGGCTGAACGGCTTGCTTTGGGCAGATAAATACCGGTATGGATGAAACAAAACAAAAAAAAAACGGCTTACTTGTTGAAAACGTTTTTTTCACAAGCGCCCAAGAACTACCAATTGTAGTTTCTTTATTTATCTTCTGCCTTTCGCTGTTATCGTTACTATGAAGTCAGCGGTTGCCCTGAGGAATGCGCCACATCGGTGTAGCAGCTGGCACCGGTAATCGACAGCGGGCCGAGAGCTGCAATCAGGTTGCCGTTACCGCTTGCTGTGCCCCAAAGGAAAAAACAATTCCTGCTCAAAATTAGAATGGCGTACACACACACACACACACACACACGACACAGCAGCGAAAAAGGAAATCTGAAGTATTGAAACAACGTACAATAAACAACGTTACAGTCTGAGAAAACGAGTGCTCATGAGACGCCAGATGGGGTGCAGTACGCCAGATAGGGTGAAGTACTCTCAAGTGAAGTATCTATCATTTACGGTGTTATCCATGCGCAAATACAATTTCTTGCGTCATGCCGGCATCGCAGGTGGTGAGTTTCTGGTTTTGCACGAGGGTTTGTCTCGCCAGAGTTTCTATTCCTCGATGCTAGGAAGACAATACTTAAACACAAGAAAGGGACGTACCGTGGACGACCAATGGCCCGAACGGTTGCCCGCAGAGTTTAACCGATTTTTGTTTTAATCCAAAGTTTGCGCCTTCCGAAGGTGCACGCCCAGTATTCTCGAGAACTGCACAGGTCGCGAAAGACGCATCGTTTATTTAAAAAAAAAAAACGAAGGAAGTAGCCGTGACGTGACCGACGGGTCTCCGTGAAACAGCGATTTTTTTTTTTTTTCTGGCTCTTATGAGATTCGATTTCTCAATATCACTGTGCCCGGTGGTCGAGAGATGGCATGACGGTTGCAAAATGCGGAGATTGGCGAGTCCCGAGCGTCTTATTAGCGCTTGGCAGCCAACTGGTTGCGGCAATATTTGATATGAATACCGAAGGACCAATCATGAAGCAAGAAGCATCAACAAAAAGTCCCGCGTTTTTACATTTTTACAAGTCTAGGGGTCCATGGATTGGCTTAACTGGAAACTTATCCACTTTGCTAAAAAATTGCTGAATCCTAATTGGCTATAGACATTTTCTGTTTCCTGTCGCTCTCAATCACGTGCGTTCCGAATCTGGTATGCGGGACGAAAATATAGCAGGTGTCGAACCGGAACCGAACCGAAAACCGGAACCGAACCGGTATTTTTTCCGGAACTGAACCCGAACCCGAACCGTTATATTGTTATCGCGATGAACCCGAACCGGAACTGAAACTGAAAAAAATAACGGTTACCGGCTCATGTCAAAACGGCTCGGCCACGCGCTGTTGACAATGAATGTGCTATCAATGCCATTTGTTTTTTAAGTGCCGTCAACTGACACACACCTCGCTTACATATTTTTCTTCTCCACTCAGTCTTAGGAATATAAACGCTGCATCCATGAATCTTGCAATAGGAACCAGTATTGCGCTAATTGCGGCTTGCACGGAAAAAAAAAGATTGGAAGGCTGTGCAAAAAAAGAAACAATCGCGTCACGGAATTTCATTTTTACAATCTCGTAAATCCTAAATTCTGCTGTGTGCTCATTTCATAACACGTTTCTAGAACGCGCGAGTTCTTGAAGCTTGCTTCCATCGGAATGAGAAAAGAAAAGGCTGTGGAGTTTGATAATGTTTGAGGGAGAGAAAGAAATTTTATTTACAGTTGAAATGAGCATTCATGAATTATATCTGCTCTTCGCTGCCCCAACCACCGGTCAGAGTATATCGAGCTATGAAGTGTCAAGATTTACATGCCGTATTTTTTCGTACCGGAAACTCGATAAATGCGGGGAAAAAAACAGGGATACAAACCCTAGTTGCTCGCAAGAGAAGCGAAGCCGCGCGCACTTTCGAATTTGACAAAGGATCTGCCTGAGCTTCTGTTGCTTCCGTCGCCTGCCCAGCGTAGTCATGGGACTCAAGCGGGCGCGTGCGCTCAAACCAACGCTCAGCAGACGCTGGAGTTAGCGCCCGTGACAGACAGCCCTGTCATCAGACAGTCGTTGTTTGCCGCTTGCATTGGCTACAGGCTTTTATAAACGTTATGCAGTACTAGTTTCGACGATGTATCCCGTTTCGTATGTGCTGATTTCAGATGTTTTATTTGTAATTTATTTTGATGTTGCAATTTGTCATTTATATTTTCCGAACTGGTTCGCGAACCGGTTCAGCGCCTCGAACCGGTTCGCGAACCGGTTCGCGGATCGAATAATCGAACCGGAACTGAACCGGAACAAAATAAATTTACCTGAACCTGAACCGTAACCGAACCCGTATTGTTTTCGGTTCGACACACTGAAATATAGTAAAACATTTCAACCTGGAATACCAGAAAATATAGGTGAGGCGAAGCAAGATTGTGCGACACTCATGCATTTTCCGTAAACACTTTCCAATGGCGTGAATATGTCAAAACGATGTTTTACTGCCTATCAGAAGTGACGGCATTCAAGATGGCTGCGCCTTTGTGAAAAGGTGTACTGTAGGTGACTGTGTTGAGAATTCAGCAAATACTCCGCCTCTAGCCCGAGCTTTCTGCCTTTGGTAGCACTTCGCCGCAAAGGCAGCAAAAGCCGGGCAAAATGCAGATAATTCGTGCTGGCTAATTTCTAAACCTGTCACCGACTGGAGATTTTTTTTCTAGATACAGAGAGTTAATTTTTGTTCTCGCATCTGCTTGCACGCACAGTCGTTACAGTGAAGCGTTCTACAATTGGTGAATCTTTGAGCCTTACCAGCAATGATGCGCAAATCGAGGGCCCTTCTTCTCTCGGGCCGCGTCTCGGAGCACGTTGACAAAGCGTGGCGAAAGGAAGACGCGCACACAAAGTTTCGCCTGCCAAGTTTGCCCCGAATGCAAATATTGACACGGCGGCGACCGGTGCGCGTAAGAAGCAGGGGGAACGGACGGGTGCGCCCACACGAATACGGCCAGCCGTGGTGGCTAAAGGAGCGGCCGCCCAGTATGCAAATAGGTTCTGATGAGCCTGTGGAGGGCGCTCGCGAGCCAGGCAGAGCGAGTGCCGTCCTCCTTTCATATTTTGCCTGCATCAGGGACCGCCAACCACGTCGCTAATCCTCCTTAAACGCTGAAAGCATAATCCTATCGTGGAGATCAGATTAAAAGTTTTCTTGGTAGGAGACGAAACTCGTGATTCGCGGGGAAAGGATAAGAGAGGGGAGAAAGAAAGGAGGGGGGCGGCATTTATAGGAATGTGTTGGGAACAAAAAAGTAGGCGGTGCCGCGTGAGAACCGACCCTGTTAAGCGACGCCAGGCCACGGTCTGTGTCGCATAAAGATCAAACGCGGGAAACGCTTCATCAACTCAGGCGCTCGTTTCTGGCATCTGAGCCGCTGCGATTCCCGGCACGCGTACATGAACCACAAGTTTGTTTTACCATAGTCTCCTCTATACTGACAAAGCCTGGCACATTGCCACGAGAAGCTGCCGCCGAAATGGAAAAGGTGGAGGGGCGGACAACGGATGAGGGGAGAGATACGTGACTTGTGCCCGTTGCGGCGAGACGCCGAAACACACTTCTCCCGAGCGAACAAGTGTGTTTCGGGTCCTCACCGCTGCAAAAGTGTGCGCTGACGTCCAGGTTCCCCGAGAAATGGCTCTTTGATTCTCTGTGCTACCAGATCCTCGCGCTCCAAATCTGCGGCCAGGCACTCCATGGCTCCGTCGTCGAACTGCCAGGCTTTGTGAGTATAGAGAAGGCTACAATTGCAAGCCTGGATCCCCGACTGGAGCCTTATGAATGCAAGCACGTGCACCGTGCTCGTGAACGCAGCTTTGTCAAGCTTGCAATTCCATGGGCGTGCCCGCACCAGCCGAAGCACGGCGGCGGCCAGTCGCCCTGCTTGCAATCGTGTAGCGGCAAGCGGCCGCCGCCATGCTTCTGCTGCTCGCTACTTGAGATTCGCTTGGTGGGTGTCGTGTTTTATCCAAACTGAAGCAGACACTAAGAAAGCTTGCACGCTTAAAGGCCGATGTACAACCTCGGTCTTTTGCAGGGAAGTTAATCCTGTTACCACCCTCCTCTCATAAACGGCGAAAGGAGCGGTGTTGGCGAAAGTGAGAGGTGGAGAAGACATGGGAAAGCAGGAAGGGAGGACATGTGCATGAAAGCGCGAAGTGTGCGTCAGCCTTTAATCGGCGTGTCCTTGCGTCGGGGGCGTCGCTCCAGATCACCCGCAATAATGCGACGCGCGCGAGCCGATGTTGTTTGTGTCGGCCAGATTTCGGCGTCCACGCCGGATGGGGCTTGCCAGGCAGAGACCAATCAAAGCCGCGCGGGGCTGAAGTAAGGCCGGGCGCGCTTTCTGGAACATTCGTGTCAGTTTCCGTTGAGCAGATGCAGCAAGCTATTCGACTGTTTTAGCAATAATGATTAATTATGTTCAAGCAAAATTAAAAACATTATAAGCTCTAGTTAACCTGCTTTATGCAGTACGAATCAGCACGTGTCCCTATTTCAAAAACTCTACTCAAGATACTGTACTTCGAACACTTTTAGAAGTATCTTGGTATCTTGCAAATACTTTTGATCGAGAGTACTTGATACATTTTTATAAATACATTTCTGAGAATCTTGTATCATTATCTCAAATACCATACATTTTTGACATTTCACCATGTTCGTGGTTATTCGGTATGAGGTGGCGGAGGCGTGGCACCAGCAAACGGGAACATTCTTTCGAGCAACCAAATCCTCTTGCTAGCTTAGATAAGCTACGGTGACTTAGATTGAGTTCATGAAAACATCGCATTTGTGCCGATTGTGACTCATATTTCATCCCAAATTTCGCACAGTGAAGGTTTTCCCTCACCTTCCCAAAGGTGCCTTTTGCATCCTAGAGTTTCCGCCAAAATATCCTCAAACAAAAGGGGTGTTTTTACGGAAGTAAAGATTGCCACACTGAGGCCCACTGCAGGACGGGAAACGACCTACAAAAACAATGCAGACTTCAGTGTCAAGAAAATAACAAATAGAAGAAAATAAAAAGTAAACACAAAAATAAGACTTTTTTTGCTTGTATATTTGACAACGCTACAGAAGAACGTCGAGGTTTTTGTTCTTTTTCTTTCTTTGTGTCGTTAGTCCGGCACTTACTGCCCTCGCGAACACTGTCTGTAAGCGAATATTGATAAGCAGAAAACAAGGCATCAAACAAACTACAAGTAGGATGACCTCTTAAAATACCAACATAGCGTCCCCCAACGTTGAGAGCCTTTCTGAACGCAACCTACTTGAAGACGGTGTGACCAGTGCTGTGGCTATTATGTGGGCTCTCGATGTTACCGTATTTACTCAAGTAATAACCGCACTATTTATGAACAAGGCCATTACGTCTACTTTCCCACATAACACATATACAGCCAATCATTACGTTTCGCATAAATGACATGGCGAATGAGTAGATCGAGAAGACTGTTCTCCATACAAATTAAATCTTCACAGATGGTATCTTCGCACGAAGACGTTATCTCTGTCCTGTAAACAGCTGGAATCATGCTGCCGATCGCGGTGATTGGCAATCTGCGTGCTCCGCAGAAAAGCGAACCCTCAGGCCTTCTTCATAAATAGTGCGGCTATTACTCGAGTAAATACGGTATACATTCACTCATTTCCGTATCCCAAGTTTGTTCATAGTGAACTCCCCACAGCGGGAATATTGATTGTAGTAAAACGATGCGTCTAGAGTGCGTCGCAGGACGTGGTATTCAGGCCTGTCACTATAACTGAGGCGGCCTCTTTTTTTCTTTTTTTTTTTGTCCCTGAAATGTTTTGTAGCATGTATCAGTTATATTCTGCTACTTATAACTGGACTACCATGTTTTCTTTTTACTCGTTTTGTGCTGTTCCGCGCTGATAAACCATTCTGGTAGACCAGATTTGGGCAACTGCATAATTGTGTTTGTCACCGACGTCGATACAAATTACGCAATGCGGAAGTATCTTCATCAGTAATTGAATTACGTTTGAAAGTATTTGTACTCTACTCAAGATACTTTACAGTGAAAGTAACTTGAGTAGCATTTCAAATACTTTATGAAGCAGGTATTAAGTAACTCAACTTAAATAATTGTATCGAGTATTTTGTCCAGCACTGGTTGTTGGACGTTTTGGGCCTAGTCGATTTGGCGAGACTGCAGTTCACAGCTCCCGACCGGCGCGGTCTGGCGCGCGACCCCATAGGGATAGTCACCCTTTTCCTCGTAAGGCGCAGAAAGACGTGGAAGCCGGTGAAGCCCGTGAACAATGTACCCACGTGGCTGTACCTTACACTCGTGGCTACACTTTTTGAACCTTTTCATCTAGAATGATACACCCATTTTAGTCGTAAAAAAGGGTGCTGTGGCATGGAACAAGCTTCATATTTTGAAGGGTGTGGAAAAGTGGGCTACGGCAGAGTGAAGCAAAATTCATAAGTGAAGTGTGTTCGTCCATTCAAAGAAGATTTAGCAGAGGTTGTTTTACCGACTATGTCAAATAATGACTGTTTTTAACGATTCCCTTTACTAAGAGATACATTTTTCAGGGTTAGATTTAATTTGTGCTCTACGTGACTTTTTTCAAGCATGACACGATTTTTTTAACGGAACCCCGAATCCCAATGTTTTGACCATCCGTCCG
The DNA here is from genome assembly GCA_037355805.1 of Ixodes ricinus. Taxonomy (NCBI): domain Eukaryota; kingdom Metazoa; phylum Arthropoda; class Arachnida; order Ixodida; family Ixodidae; genus Ixodes; species Ixodes ricinus. Next base: position 3,650 of record JAZHYW010042480.1, on the reverse strand, counting down.
TTTGCCCTTGCATTTAGCGCTAAATTTAGCGGGAAAACTAAATTCTCGTTTTGGTCACGAGACGTCAATTAATGTCACCTGACCTGACGTCGCGTGATCTATACCCGAGTTAAGTTTCCCCACCAAAGTGGCCGGAAAAGTGATGTCGCGTGACTTGAAGTCATGTCACCTATACACCAATTCAGTTTTCCCGCTAAACTTAGTGGGAAAATTGACGTGATAGGACTTGACGTCACGTGACATATACACCAATTCCATTTCCCTGCTAAATTTAGCGGGAAAATTCCTCTCACACGATCCAAGCACCTTCAGTTTCCCACTAAATATAGTAAGGAACTTGACGTCACGTGACCTGATGACGTGCAACAGATCCAGACTTGGGAAGTAATCCGTTACAAGTAACAGATTACTTGTAATCGGTTACTTTTTCAAGTGACTTTGTAATTGCAGCTTTACTTTTTTCGGAAGTAATTCGTAATGTAATTTCGTTACAAAATATTGCTAACGGATTACTTTAATTACTCTTTACTTTTTAATAATATGAACGTAATACAGAACTTGTGCAATATGAGCAGGAAAGTCAGCAGCACAAAGATAGAGCAAGTAAAACAAAATAGAACACATCATGAAGAGAAGATTGTTTTCGTGCAAGCCCTGGGGCAAGCTGATTTACACCCTTAGGGGTGTAAAGTATTGCTTTGTGTACTAGCTCTCCAATCGGTGGTGCACTCTATGGGGAACGAACATGGCCACTGGTGTACGGCAGCCTCGATGCGTTGGCGATGCTACGAACACCAGTTGTCAAAACACCCGGTAAAATCGAAACGACTCTATGCTATTCAGGGCCCACTGCCTCCCTTCGTCTGAAGGTGGTATGCAAAATGGCGGCGTGGTCGGTGAACGGCTCACCGCTCCGTCAAAAAAGCCAGACCCCCAATCCGTTTTTTGGTTTGAACACGAAAGCGAGCCCTGGCGAGCCATAATAAGTCAGAGGGAAGCGATGTAACTGGACCACCGGCCCACCAATGAAAATGTATCTGTTCACATGCTCGTTGCGTGGACTCGTTCGGGAGTCGGGCGACGTCGCGACACCCGACTAGCGAGCCACGCAAGCCTTGCCGAAGGCTTGACCTCCACTACATCCACCGCTCGTGAACGGGATTAGTGGTGAATCCAGTGGTTTTTTCATGGAATACTTCAAGGGGCAGGACGCCGTAGCTTCGCCGGAACGCGTGGTGGCGAGGAGTGAAGTCCTGCGGCTTTGCCGTGAACTTTCTCCGGTTCACCGCTGCCACAGCGCCAGTTCGCATACCCCTTTACCGATCTCTCGAGACGTCAATCGGTCGCCCGACATGCCTTCACTTCCCACGCGGATGTTATTCGTATCAAGAGGTAGACGGCGACCCGGGCAATCGACCTGAAACTAATTGTCGATTCAGCTGACGATCACAAACTCTCCAAAATTTCATCCGTCCAGCCGGTGATGCCGTGCGAGCATCTCCGGCATCTCGAACCAGATCAGAAGAAGGGCGGGAACCGGATAGTCAGCGCGGAAAAAGCAGACTAGAAAACAGCTCGTGGACTAATCCTCGTCGCCACGCTCATGCCGTAAAACCATGAAGGACGTCAAGCACACAGTAAGGCATGAAAGAGGCCGGCGCCAGCAGCTACAGCTCCAAGCTTGCTTCGGATGGCCGGAATTGGGAGCGACACCGCTGACGGCAGGGCTGACGCTGCCGCAGCGGACCCTGGCCATAAATCCCGACGAGACAAGTCACGCCGCCGTCTGGCACGTCCCCGGGAACAATGTCGATCGAAGGACCAGACGAGACGGGCGGTCCCCTGAATGCGCCGCTGGGGTCAGAGGATTATCGCTCTAGACGTCAGAAGGTTTTGGAAGCGTCGAGGGTGCTGTCATACGCCCCCTGAGCGTGGATGCAGTCTCGGAGGGGAGATTAGGCCCGAGTGCAAGAGGTCACCCTGCAGGATCGACGACGTACTTGCGTGCGCGGACGAACGCGCGCTCTAAACGGCCCTGATAGATCCGGCGTAGCAAACGCTCGACGACGGCGACCATGGAGTAGTGAGGGCTCTATGCGTTTTTCTCGGGCGCGAGCGTGACGTTGGAGGAGAAAAATGCAAATGACCGGATATGCCTGTACTAATCGCGTCTGTCGAAAAATAAACTCTCGTAGAAGCAATTTTTGGCTTTAAATAGAGTTGTTATATGGCCGGACTCTTTGCGCCCATTATTACAATATCCAATAAAAATGCGGTAAATTCGACAAAACGATTGAGAATTACTATTTCATTGTCACTGACGGCTTAAGACTGGTGGGGCGCGGCTTATTATATTGGTGAAAGAATCTGAGATTATTCAATAGTGTTCATCTGAATATGAATTATTGAATTGTGTCAAAATAATTATTATATTTTAAGTGTCATGCGGCTATCAACTGTGCCGATATCAGCAAGATAAGGTCTCAAGTATGTGATTGTATTCTCTATGTTGTTACCCTTACCATGTAATATAGGAATTCATTGCCGAATAAAGAGGCTTATTCGCACTGCGGCAGGACATGTTGTCAGAAGAGGTAGGCTCGGGGCAGACTACAATTTGTAATATCTTATTGATAGGGAGCCTATACGGAACTCCTACAGATATGTGTTCGCGATAATTTAAACTGATGCTGAAAATACCTTTATTATTGTTTGCAGAATATGGACGCTTTGCCTAACTCATTATAACACAGCCATTTGTTTTTCTTTCGTGTGGTGGGTGATGATTTGGAAATTCAATCTTCGCGTGAATTTCTATCTGGCAGGCGGCGCGAGAATAGGTTTCTGGGCAGTCAACACGCCATCGTAATCAAATGTGATAACGTGCGTGATGGCACTCCAATTAAGAGACCGAGACAGATTTTAGGCATTCATTTCTGCTTTTTCTTTTGCCGAGGAGACTTCTGGAGCAAATACTTTGTTTCACATGACTGCTTCGGTACGCACGTCTAACAACAAGTTTCTCGCATTGGGACATATTTTGCCTGATGACGTTGTGGCTGTTGTTCGCACTTTCATCTCGCGGATGAGGGAACTTGCACACCATTAGGATGTTTTTTCACGTCAACCTTGTTCAACCCCTTATTTTTTTGCGTCACCCGCGATTGCTGACAAAAAATTCCGGAAAATCCCAGGAGGCTTTGCAACGAGGGGAATTGTGGGGCTGTTTGAATGTGCGCTCGTGCCGGGTTGAACGCGTCGCATATCCTGGGAGCGGAGGCGATCTATTTTTTCATGCTGTTAGGAGCTAACACACAAACAAATTAAGCGAACGGAACAGAAGGCCTATCACATGCTCTGTTTCCTATTCCTTCTGCCTTACCTGCGTTCTGAAATCACGACAATTCAACGAACGTCAACTTCGTCTTCGCTTTTGAATAATTCCACGTGCCGTACATCTGAACGCAACAATGCGTAAGGCAGACGCTGGGGGCACCCACATATTTCCGGGAAGATCCTATTATTTAGTTCCTTTGAATAAACAAGTGCGTAAAGCCAAGCTGCCCACGAGAACCATGCAATGATATCGAGGCGACAGGGAGCTAAAGGACTTTCTCTCGGAGCTCTCGGTATACTCATGCGGCGTCGAT
>JAZHYW010042479.1:0-14448 GCA_037355805.1 Ixodes ricinus | reverse complement strand
ATAACTGGACTACCATGTTTTCTTTTTTTACTCGTTTTGTGCTGTTCCGCGCTGATAAACCATTCTGGTAGACCAGATTTGGGCAACTGCATAATTGTGTTTGTCACCGACAGTCGATACAAATTACGCAATGCGGAAGTATCTTCATCAGTAATTGAATTACGTTTGAAAGTATTTGTACTCTACTCAAGATACTTTACAGTGAAAGTAACCTGAGTAGCATTTTAAATACTTTATGAAGCGGGTATTAAGTAACTCAACTTAAATAATTGTTATCGAGTATTTTGTCCAGCACTGGTTGTTGGACGTTTTGGGCCTAGTCGATTTGGCGAGACTGCGGTTCACAGCTCCCGACCGGCGCGGTCTGGCGCGCGACCCCATAGGGATAGTCACCCTTTTCCTCGTAAGGCGCAGAAAGACGTGGAAGCCGGTGAAGCCCGTGAACAATGTACCCACGTGGCTGTACCTTACACTCGTGGCTGCACTTTCTGAACCTTTTCATCTAGAATGATACACCCATTTTAGTCGTAAAAAAGGGTGCTGTGGCATGGAACAAGCTTCATATTTTGAAGGGTGTGGAAAAGTGGGCTACGGCAGAGTGAAACAGAAATTCAATAAGTGAAGTGTGTTCCCCGTCCATTCAAAGAAGATTTAGCAGAGGTTGTTTTACCGACTATGTCAAATAATGACTGCTTTTAACGATTCCCTTTACTAAGAGATACATTTTTCGGGGTTAGATTTAATTTGTGCTCTACGTGACTTTTTTCAAGCATGACACGATTTTTTTAACGGAACCCCGAATCCCAATGTTTTGACCATCCGTCCGTTTGCCCTTGCATTTAGCTCTAAATTTAGCAGGAAAACTAAATTCTCGTTTTGGTCACGAGACGTCAATTAATGTCACCTGACCTGACGTCGCGTGATCTATACCCGAGTTAAGTTTCCACCAAAGTGGCCGGAAAAGTGATGTCGCGTGACTTGAAGTCATGTCACCTATACACCAATTCAGTTTTCCCGCTAAACTTAGTGGGAAAATTGACGTGATATGACTTGACGTCACGTGACATATACACCAATTCCACTTCCTGCTAAATTTAGCGGAAAATTCCTCTCACACGATCCAAGCACCTTCAGTTTCCCACTAAATATAGTAAGGAACTTGACGTCACGTGACCTGATGACGTGCAACAGATCCAGACTTGGGAAGTAATCCGTTACAAGTGGCAGATTACTTGTAATCGGTTACTTTTTCAAGTGACTTTGTAATTGCAGCTTACTTTTTTCGGAAGTAATTCGTAATGTAATTTCGTTACAAAAATATTGCTAACGGATTACTTTAATTACTCTTTACTTTTAATATTATGAACGTAATACAGAACTTGTGCAATATGAGCAGGAAAGTCAGCAGCACAAAGATAGAGCAAGTAAAACAAAATAGAACACATCATGAAGAGAAGATTGTTTTCGTGCAAGCCCTGGGGCAAGCTGATTTACACCCCTAGGGTGTAAAGTATTGCTTGTGTACTAGCTCTCCAATCGGTGGTGCACTCTATGGGGAACGAACATGGCCACTGGTGTACGGCAGCCTCGATGCGTTGGCGATGCTACGAACACCAGTTGTCAAAACTACCTGGTAAAATCGAAACGACTCTATGCATATTCAGGGCCCACTGCCTCCCTTCGTCTGAAGGGTATGCAAAATGGCGGCGTGGTCGGTGAACGGCTCACCGCTCCGTCAAAAAGCTAGACCCCAATCCGTTTTTGGTTTGAACACGAAAGCGAGCCCTGGCGAGCCATAATGAAGTCAGAGGAAGCGATGTAACTGGACCACCGGCCCACCAATGAAAATGTATCTGTTCACGTGCTCGTTGGTGGACTCGTTCGGGAGTCGGGCGACGTCGCGCCACCCGACCAGCGAGCCACGCAAGCCTTGCCAGAAGGGCTTTGACCTCCACTGCATCCACCGCTCGTGAACGGGATTAAGTGGTGAATCCAGTGGTTTTTTCATGGAATACTTCAAGGGGCAGGACGCCGTAGCTTCTTGCCGGAACGCGTGGTGGCGAGGTAGTAAGTGCCGGGCGGCTTTGCCGTGAACTTTCTCCGGTTCACCGCTGCCACAGCGCCAGTTTGCATACCTCCTTTCCCGCACTGCAGATCTCCGGACGTCAATCGGTCGCCCGACATGCCTTCACTTCCCACGCGGATGTTATTCGTATCAAGGAGGTAGAGCGGCGACCCGGGCAATCGACCTGAAACTGGTTGTCGATTCAGCTGACGATCACAAACTCTCCAAAATTTCATCCGTCCAGCCGGTGATGCCGTGCGAGCATCTCCGGCATCTCGAACCGAGATCAGAAGAAGGGCGGGAACCGGATAGACGGCGCGGAAGAAGCAGGCTAGAAAAACAGCTCCGTGTGGCGGATAATCCTCGTCGCCATGCCCATGCCGCAGAACGCATGAAGGACGTCAAGCACGCAGTAAGGCGTGAAAGAGGCCGGCGCCAGCAGCCACAGCTCCAAGCTTGCTTCGGATGAGCCGGAATTTGAGAACGGCTTTACCGCTGACGGCAAGGGCAGACGCTGCCGCAGCGGACGCACTGGCCATACATCCCGACGAGACAAAGCTTCACGCACCGTCTGCCCACGTCCCCGGGAGCGATGTCGATCCGAAGGACACAGACGAGACGGGCGGTCCCCGAATGCGCACGCTGCGCGTCAGGGTCAGGGATTACCGCTCTGAGACGCTTCAGAAGGTTTTGGAAGCGTCGCGGTGTGCTGTCGCACGCTGGCTGAGCGTGGGTGCAGCCTCGGAGGGGAGATTAGGCCCGAGTGCAAGAGGTCACCCTGCAGGATCCGAGACTTTGCGTGCGCGACGAACGCGCGCTCTAAGCGGCCCTGGTAGAGTCCGGCGTAGCAAACGCTCGACGACGGCGACAAGCATGGAGTAGAGAAGGGCTCTATGCGTTTTTCTCGGGCGCGAGGCGTGACGTTGGAGGAGAAAAATGCAAATGACCGGATATGCCTGTACTAATCGCGTCTGTCGAAAAATAAACTCTCGTAGAAGCAATTTTTGGCTTTAAATAGAGTTGTTATATGGCCGGACCTCTTGCGCCGCATTATTACGATCTCCGATAAAAATGTGGCAAATTCGACAAAACGGTTGAGAATTACTATGTACGCATTGTCACTACGGCGGCTTAAGACAGGTGGGGCGCGGCTTATTATATTGGTGAAAGAATTTTGCAGAATTATTCCAATGGTGTTCCGCCTGAAATATGAATTGTTGAGTTGTGTACAAAATAAATATTATATTTTAAGTGTCATGCGGCTATCGATCTGTGCCGATATCCGCAAGATAAGAGTCTCAAGTATGTGATTGTATTCTCTATGTTGGTACCCTTACCATGTAATATAAGGAATTCATTGCCGAATAAAGAGCCCGTAATTCGCTTTTTGGCAGGACATGTTGTCAGAGGAGGCTCAGGGCTCGACACTACAATTTGTAATATCTTATTGATGGGGAACCTATACGGAACTCCGCAGATATGTGTTCGCGATAATTTGAAGCTGATGCTGAAAAATACCTTTATTATTGTTTGCAGAATATGGACGCTTTGCCTAACGCTTATTATAGCACAGCCATTTGTTTTCTCTTTGCGTGGTGGTGGTGATGATTTGGAAATTCGATCTTCGCGTGGAATTTCTATCTGGCAGGCGAGCGCGAGAATAGGTTTCTGGGCAGTCAACACGCCATTAATCGTAAACAAATGTGATTAACGTGCGTGATGGCACTCCAATTAAGAGCCAGAACAGATTTTAGGCATTCATTTCTGCTTTTTCTTTTGCCGAGGAGACTTCTGGAGCAAATACTTTGTTTCACATGACTGCTTCGGTACGCACGTCTAACAACAAGTTTCTCGCATTGGGACATATTTTGCCTGATGACGTTGTGGCTGTTGTTCGCACTTTCATCTCGCGGATGAGGGAACTTGCACACCATTAGGATGTTTTTTCACGTCAACCTTGTTCAACCCCTTATTTTTTTGCGTCACCCGCGATTGCTGACAAAAAATTCCGGAAAATCCCAGGAGGCTTTGCAACGAGGGGAATTGTGGGGCTGTTTGAATGTGCGCTCGTGCCGGGTTGAACGCGTCGCATATCCTGAGAGCGATGCGATCTATTTTTTCATGCTGTTAGGAGCTAACACACAAACAAATTAAGCGAACGGAACAGAAGGTCATCACATACTCTGTTTACTTTCCTTCTGCCTTATCTGCGTTCTGAAATCACGACAATTCAACGAACGTCAACTTCGTCTTCGCTTTTGAATAATTCCACGTGCCGTACATCTGAACGCAACAATGCGTAAGGCAGACGCTGGGGGCACCCACATATTTCCGGGAAGATCTATTATTTAGTTCCTTTTAATAAACAAGTGCGTAAAGCCAAGCTGCCCACGAGAACCATGCAATGATATCGAGGCGACAGGGAGCTAAAGGACTTTCTCCTCGGAGCTTCTCGGCGTATGCCACTCATGCGGCGTCGATTTTGCTGGAGTGCGAGGCCGCAGGGGCGAGTGCAAAAGGGCCAGCGGACGGGCAGCGAACGGCTAATGGCCGGACGTCTAAATCTTCACGGGACTCTCTCAAACTTCGCCCTGCTGGGGTGAAAAGCGAGCTCTGGAGTACGTTGTTCGCATGGTTGCAGAAAGTCCGACCTTCGCTTTGGCGAGACACCGCAGAGACATGGAAAGGTTTTGCCTGGCAGGAACATAATATAGCATATGCCCTGCGAGGAGGTGCATTTGGTTTCACATACGCAGGCCGCGAACGGAGAGAGGGAGCACTGTGTCGCGAAAAATGTTTCGGAGACGTGAAGTTGTACATTGAAGGAATGAAGCTCGATTTTTGTGCAAACGGCACGTTTTCTAACGAAAGATTTAAAAAAGCTGGGGTCCTACTCCAAAGACACCACCTTTATTGCTCTTTTGACGGTGCATGTGAGTGAACGAGGAAAGCTGTAGAGTCATAAACTGGTATCCCGTTCACAAGGCAAAGTTACCCCCATTTGGCTGTACCAATGTTGTGCAATTTTGGCCGCTTGACACGTGACCGTGCCAAATCCTGAGGCTTTTACGCAAAACCGAGCCACAATTTGTATTGCGATTGGTGTAAAACCCGATAAAATATTTGTTCAGTACTGTTCGCCCCAGAGATATGTGTCCAGCTCCATGCAAAACCCAATATGCACTATGTCACTGACGGCATCTGGTGGAGGCATTCGAAACTGCCCAAGATTTGGTCTAAAGCACTTTCGGGACTTAAAACAAACGAAACATAAGTTATCTCGTCAGGACTGTTCTTAAAAATCATTAAGCGATTATTTGTGCGTGGTATTTCGTTGAAATCAAGATAAAAATTATAAGGTCACGTGTCTAGCGGTAAAAAATGTGCGACATGGCGGCAGTCGTTGATTGAATCATTTTCAGCTGCTGAGCGCTATCCTCTAAAGGCCCTCTACCCCGTTGATGCGAGTACCCTGAAAGGTAAACAATGATATAGGAAGCGAGTGAGACTGAAGGCGTCCACGTTATTTGCAAATATCGTGTCATGAGCCACTCCTTCCTTCAGCCCTACCCTCCTCCGAATTCCTCATTCGCCAAGTGGGGCGCCTTGTACGTGTACACCGGTGGCGTGCAGCCCTGCTGTCCATGCCCGTGTTTGGAGGACGACAGCCGCAGCACCTATGCAGCATGTAGACTCCTTGACCGTCCGTGGAGCGCGTATAACAATCCAAGCAGCCCGCCCTCTTCCGCGCTCAAGTGGGAAGCAGGAGGTGCCAATTAGACGTAATTAATTGCCGGAGACTGGAGCCCGGCTGGGAGGCCTCTATTGGGAGAAGAGGCACGTTGTCCCTTCGAATACAGTCCGCTCCGGTTCGTGGTTTCCGTGGCAGTTCCTTGTTGTGCGTCCGGACCGATAGGTGCGGCGGCGCGGCAGCGGCGTGACGCTAATTGTCGAGGACACTGCCCCAGAACGGCGTATGAAACGTCGGCTTGTTTGTCGGCTGGCCGGCCAGTAGCGCGCTCAGTGCATCGCAGTGGTCTATGCAAGTTCGCTCCCATTGCGCCCGGGAGCGGTGGCAGCCTAATGACGCCGGAACCGCAAGAACGAGGCTGATGCGTTGGCGGAGTCCGGGGCGTAGCTCGATCAGAGTTATTTTGACCGAACTCGAAACCCCGCGGTTCTCGTTACTCTCAGGCCGGCAGTTACCGCAATGCTGCCCCGTGAAGCGTCGGCTCCTTGGACGGGTTGTACAGCGTGCGCTAATTGCAACACTTGATGATGGTTTGAAGAAATCCTGGATGTGGTTTTATGCGTGGTCATGCGGCTGCTATTCTCCGCAGCCGAAAATGCTAGGTCCCTTTCCAATCGAAATAGTCCTATGGTTTTGTTTCATACATAAAATAGAAATATATGTGGCGGCAACCATGTCGGTTGCTTGGTCACATCTGAATGTCATAACGCCGGCATAGAACCGGCTATCTTTATCCGGTTTTGTTCGCGTGAGTGAATGCACATAAATATTTTGAGGCCAAAGAAACACCAGATTCGTCGAAGTGATATGAATGCGCATGGGTAATTTCTTTTGCTGAGATTAATCATGCATTATTTGTGGTGGTATAAAAAGCCCTACACTTGTTTTATCGCTCACACGAATACAAAGATTAACTGTGATTAAAAACACGAAAATTTTTGCAATACCAGAGCAACGCACGTAGATCTCTTACGCCCCGGCTTACACGAGACTGCCTATAGCAGGCGTGCTCACACCGCAAACTTCGAACATACGCTCGCCATGCAGCAAATGGCACACCTTCACCAAGAACATAAATGAGAAAGAAAGCAATGGACGTCTTACTAGGCGTCCAAGCCCTCGCGAAATTCTGGCATTTTCTTCGAGGAGACACATCCGCGATCACCCAAGCCTGTTACTATCGCTCCGGGGCTCCGCCGAGACGCGCAAAAGCAGCAAGAAAAGAGAGCGAGGAGGCCGCGGCAAAGGCCCACCTCCATCCCCAGCGCTGTAAATCTGACGCTTTGTTGACCTTTAGACGCCCCAGGGTCGGTGCCCCAGGATTCGACGCGCTCGCTACCAGAAGACGCCTATCCTCACTCTCACGACTCTCCGCTTTTTTTGTTTCGGCTCCTTCAGACGTTTCCGATTAAAGAGAGTAGTTCTACCTTCGGCGTTTCCAGATGGCTAGGGGACAGCTTGAACATTAGTAAAGTTTCCCTAACGGCTTCTCCCGAACGTCTTTTAGAGCGCCGTTGTCGGGCCTGTGCTGCTTTGTTTCTGCCGTTATCTGCGAATCCACTGAACCACATTCCGCGCTTGCATACACTCATCAGAACAAGAGTGTATTCTTACACCCGTTCTCCATATAATACACGCCAAAACTTCAATTCGACGTACAGCGCCCTACAGTCCAACAAGACGTGCCCGGGAATTTTACGAGGGCTTGATAGTCGTGTGGTACAACTTATTAAAATAGCTAATATTGTACGTGTTTGCTCGCCACAAAATAAATAAATAAACAGGGTTTCCCTCTCTCTCCTGCAAAAACTCAGGGGTATCATACATGTGGTATTTGATAGGTACTGGCTCTTTAAAAAGTTATATCGGACGCATTGATTAAACGCGCTCCGTAAAATTTGGGGCCGTCTGTTCGACTAACTGGGCGCGAGTACGTCGAACTGAGGTTTTGGGTGCGAATACTCTGCGACAAAAGGGTGTAAGGTGACTACCCTTTTTTTTAGAGTGTAGGCACGCCTTTTCCCCTCTCGTTGGTTTTTGCACCTGCCTGCTTAGCAAAAATAGTTTTGTGAGTTCACCGTAAAAAGGGCCGGTAATGAATCCCGTAATAAACTTTACAGCTTGGTCGCAACTGTTCTTGAAAGCACGCGCATGGTCACGCACGCACGTGCTTTTACGCGTGCCAACCTTTTTCGTTTTCATCCAGGCGCAGTCGAGTCGTACGACTACAGGCGAATTTCACGACCTCCACCAGAAGTAGTATACGCGAGGCCATGAAGAGTTTTAGTGATGGTTTCGGAACTCCAATAACGTTGCCCGATAACGATACGATGCATATGCGCAGGCGATGAGCGCAGCATCGGGTAACGTTACCAGAGTTTAGGCTTTCTGAGGAAAGTCGAACTTCGTGTAACGATTGAGGAAGGAAGTGAGTCAGTTTCTTGATGTTGTTTAATACTTCTTTCTACCCATTGCTCCTGACACGGGGTTTAGAATTTTCACTAACTAGGTTGCACTTCTTAACTCCTCAGTGTAGATTTTTCAATGCGCGCCACTGCCTCTGTGGGTGACCGAGGACACCATGTCACGCTGATTTATCAGCTTTTTTTCTTCGGCCTCCCCCATTTTTGTTGAATGGGAAAATAAAGTAATTGGTCTGAGTAGACGGAAGGACCCACTATAATCTCCCTTATGGCCGTATCAAAGCATGCATGGGACGGAGTAATTCACACTGCGACGGTTGAAACCTGAAACGTTCTAAAAAAATAACAAAATAAAATATATATATATATATCTTTTAATAATGCGGTCTCGCCGTACAAGACGGACATGTCAGCATGTCTTACCTGGAGTGAATTACGCTGTCAAGCTCGGAGGCACCAAAAACAGCAGAACGAGCGCGCGGTAGATACTTGAATCGCGGCCATTTTTCGCTTCTCAAGCCGCTTTCACGCGAGGGCGCGAAGCGAAACGGCATCCGAATTTGCACGCGTCTGTGCCGAGAAACTGAGGGAGTGGAGAAGACGACACGAAGCAGAGACGTCAGAACGCAGAGCTCTGGTTCGGATGATTGGTGGGTAGACCTAAAGCTATAGCTGCACTTTGTCTAGACTGCACTCGTCGAAAGCGTTAAAACACGGAACGCCGGCCTCTAGCGTTTGGCTCTCGTATTCAAACGCATTCGAAGAGCGCGATGTTGACAAAAACAGCTATAGCTTTTGGTCTACCTACTAACCATTCCCATCAGAGCTCGGCGTTCTGACATCCCCTACGCGCTCTCGTCGCCTTCTCTCTCTCAGTTTCCCTGCGAATAGTGTCCATTTGAGCCGGCACGCGAAAAAGAAGAGTTGACGCAGAGAAACCAAAGGAGCGGTGATGAATCTCGGCGTTCCTGCCAAGAATAAGTTAACGTTCGTCGCAGTTGCCCGTTGATTGGCACCATATTTCACGCAGGGAAAAAACCACGTAATCCGTGAAAAAGAAAGCGGAACGCTGCATCTAAAGAGCATCACGTGACCCATTTCGAGTGTCTCTAACGCCAGGTACGGACTGCAATTGTGGTGGAGGACGGATAATCGAGAAGGCGTCGGCTCGCAGAGGTAGGTTTTTATCTAATTTATGCTCACAAATCTCGTCAGCAATCTTTAAAATAAAATATAAGTATGGCATAATTTGCGAAATTTTAGAACACGGGCTGTTCCTTTTTGCGTTCGTTCCAGATTTGTTGTTCAAAATAAATATTGCTCACACAGTTTTCTTTGAGGCACGCACTTTTTATTTATATTTTATTACACTCTAATGGACGAAAGAGAACCACAAGGATGCTAAACCTGCCTCTGACAGCTTGTTGCATTGCGTATGCAAGTGTTGCGCATTGAACGCCTGCTGATAAAACTTGTGGGACGTACCATCGTGCTCGAGAACTGGATAAGGCGACATAAAAACTCGATATCAGAGAAAATGCGCCACTCAACGTTTTAAAATGGACACATAATATTTCATATTGGTTCCGCAGACCGTACATGCTCGACCATTTCCTGATTATAAGTCTTCTCTTTAGTTATCTAGCCCAGCAAGTGCCGCCCGTTCGCTGAAAAATCTGAGTCCCGGAACGCAACATACCATTCGCTTCTTGAACTCTACGGAATTGTTTATATATATATATATATATATATATATATATATATATATATATATATATATGTATAGTATATATGTATGTATGTGTATGTATGTATGTATGTATGTATGTATGTATGTGTGTGTGTGTGTGTGTGTGTGTGTGTGTGTGTGTGCGTGCGTGCGTGCGTGCGTGCGTGCGTGCGTGCGTGCGTGCGTGCGTGCGTGCGTGCGTGCGCGTGCGTGCGTGCGTGCGTGCGTGCGTGCGTGCGTGCGTGCGTGTGTGTGTGTGTGTGTGTGTGTGTCTGTGTTTGTGTGTGTGTGTGTGTGTGTGTGTGTGTGTGTGTCTGTGTGTGTGTCGTATGCGTCTGTCTGGGGTTACTTCGCCCATACGCCATAAATGCGTCATAAAAAAGAATGAAAAAAATTAAAACAGACGTCAGAAACAAACACTATTATCCTCCAGTCCTCTCGACCATTTTATTGAGAACGCTGCTTTCTGGGAGCAAAAGTGAAGCTTTCCCACCGACAAGCTTTTCCGAGCTCTGAAAGCACGCACACGACCACGGAGATAGCGACCACGAGGATCACGGTAAACATGAGCAAGAGATGCGCGAGCCTAGGCAAACCGCGGCACAACCCTGCGGCCTTTCCATCGTACTACAACGAGGCGATACGTGGAGCCAAACCGCGGCCACTGGTCGTTGCCGTGGCTGTTCCGTCGTAAAAACGGCTCTCTCAAGGGAGGTACATAATGCACGCGCATATTTAAAACACGTTTTCATTTTTATACCCGTCGCGCGCTATCGGGGCACGCATTGAATGCTCTTGCCGAGGTCTCCGGTTATTCGGGGATGGAGTCGAGTCAAGATAATTCCGCCCCGAGAGGGCGTTATCCAACTTAGAGTGCTATCGGTCTGCCGTCGCCGGTGAGTGGCCGTAAAATAAGGAGAGTTAAATTGAAGGGGTGTGTGGTTGCCGTCATGCTGAATCGTTAAGCCTGCCATTCTTCAAAAAGAAAATACTGTAAACTCAATAACGTTTTTATTCATCCCTCCATTTTTTTTTTGCAGTTTTAGCGAGAGGTTTTAATGTTGTCCAATATGAGAGGCTTCGTTCTTGTCGCCGAAGATGTTGCGATGCAGCAGCTACTTAAAGCTTTTTTTTTTTACTGGGGCTCAAGTAGCCGTGAAACATTTTTTCCTTAAAATTTTGAGCTATATATTTATTTGAGATGCTTGTCCTTTGTTACACAGCCACCTTCATTCGTTTGACCGTCTGCTTTTGTTTACAAGTGCAAAAACAGCTAATTTCGCCTTCCCGGAGAGCTTCCTTCCCAGTTCTACAAATACGTCAAGATAGGTAACCAATAGGGCTTTTTTGTTGTGCCTAGCAAGACGGCAACGTAGACCGGACATGATGGGTGAAGCAGAGCGTCAGATATCGCCCCAACAGCGCGCCATAAGAGCGTCAAGCCAGCAAGTGAACAGATGTCATCTCACGTCTGATACGCTCAGATAATTGCAAAGACGCCCAACCTCATTGAGCTCAAACCGCTCTAGCGTCGTTTATTATACCGCATCTGGATTTTAGGCATCAAGCCATACACCGACACCGCATGCTGTTAGTGCCACTGTGTGTCGTGCTACTGAAGAGTGTTTGTGAGGAATAGTTTCCAACTTAGGTCGATCTAGCCGCGTTCTGGTACAATTGTCAAAGATGAGCCTCAAATATATTTTCGGTTCGAACAGAAAAGTGCTGATTCGTTCTCAGGCGGGACGAGCAGTAGGACGAAAATAATCCCTGGAGACAGGGAACAAGGCGCACAAAGGACAAACATATCTAAAAACACAGCTTGGTGACGGGGCACGACCGAAAAATCCGTCTGGTCAGTTTAATTATTAAACCCGTTTGTTCTACTGACGTCTATACTCCATCTCACTGTAACCGTGCAGAACAGCCAAAGCTACAGAGAAGCGAGCGTATGCTAACCTGTTGAAGGGGAGGGAAAGATGGAACGGAGAGAAGGGCAGAGATTCCCCTTTGGATTCTCCCGTTCCTCCTTTCCCCCTCTTGCAGAGGTCGGGATACTGCTCTCTCCCCTGTAGCTTTGGCTGTACTGCATAGTTTTAGGAAGACGGAGTGTAACTCCTGGTTAGCTCAGGTGGTAGAGTGCTCCACTAGAAATGGAGAGCTCTGGTTCAATACCAGGACCGGTCGGATTTTTCGGTCGCGCGCGAGTCACCTAGTTGTGTTTGGAAATTTGTGTTTGTCCTGTCTCTGCCTTGTTCCCCATCTCCAAAAAATATTTTTGTCATTCTTCTCCAGCTCGTTTGCACCTTCACATTAATTGCATTATCGTCACGACCAGTGCTTGAAGTCTCCCGTAAGTTGAGGGGGATCCTACAAGAAGGTGGGGGGTGGTGAGTGGGGGGGGGGTGTTCTGACGAGTAAAGAAGAACTTCTGGACGTTGTGGTGTTTAAATCGATAGCAACTTTATGTACACTATTTACAGTCAGAAAGGGACATCGTAGCTAGGCGAAAACGGTTGGAGCCGGCCTGCCCCGCTGCTCCGCTGCTCGTGAATCCTCGGTCGATCTCCTCGTGCCATGGCTTGTTCTGTCCGCTGTTTCGTCGTCTTCTAGACCGAAGTGGAAGTTTTTACACTGCTCCCGAATATGACCTTTGTTCATTTTACATTTGCTTGGTAGAAACTTCTGAGGAAAAAGCAGTTGAATGGATCTTTTACAAATACTCTGCCGGGTAATCTGATGTGTACCAGATCGTATTTTTCCGTCTCTTCCGATAGAAACTTCTTCAACCGTTCCCATCTGCCATCGCTGCCTCCGGTAGTAAGTTGTCTTTGATTAGGACAAGATCTCCGACTTTTATGTTGTGCATCTTCGAGGTGATGGTTCTTTGCATATTTCTAGTCTCCAGTAAGTATTCTGTTGACCACCTTCTCCAGAATCTATCCAGAACCTCTTCGCGGTGTTTCCCATTTGAAGAAGTTGATCTGCAGAAGTGTGGGTAACCTCGTAAGTCCAAGTGGGAAAAGATGTCGGTCGTTTTCCCGTTAGAAAATTAGCTGGCGACAATGCTTCTGGTTCTCCTATGTCGTTGTAGACGTAGGTGAGGGGTCGAATTTATAACAGCACTCTACTTCTGTCAGTACTGTGTAGAGTTCATCGGAGGTTAGACTCCGGCAGCCAAGGGCTTTTTTCAGCGACAGCTTGACTGAGCGGATAGGTGGTTCGTAAAAACATCCCCACCATGGAGCCCGTTCGACGATGAATTTCCAGTGAATCTTGAAGGAACTCACTTGGTTCGTGACTTCTTCATCTCTAATAATGTTCCACAGGTTGTGCAGTTCCTTCTTACTTCTTTTGAATGTTAAGGCATTGTCCGTATAAATTATTTGTGGGATGCCTCTCCTTGATATAAATCGTCGAAAGGCGTGTAGGAAGGATGTTGCTGTCGTATGTCTTCCACGAGTTCCAGGTGTACTGCTCCTGTCACGGCAGCAAGTGAATAAGGTTATATAAGCTTTCTGTGAATTTGCGCTTCTGGCGAAGAGGGCCTGCGAAGTCGATCCGGTCACCTCAAATGGATTGGCCCTTGTTACGCGATCGAGTAACGGTGCGGTGACTTCGAAGCTGGTCTTGGTTGTAGCGTTGGCGGATAACGCATTCCTTGATCACAGTCTCACCAATTGTCGACCAAGATAATCCAGTAGCGTTCTTTCAGTTGTACTAGAGTGTCGTGCACTCCGGCGTGGAGAGTCTTTAGTGTTCTTGAAGCACGATAAACCGGCAGTATCGGTGTCCTTTTGGTAGAACAATTGGATGTCGCTCGCTGTAGGATGCGTTGCTGTGTTGTAGTCGACCAATGGCGCTTGTAGCAGGCCTCTGATCGACGAACGAGCGTAATCATTCGGTTTGATTCTATAGAGTAGTTTTGAGCTCGCTGCGTGCAACTAATTTCTTGTTGGAATGATGCCAGTTTGTACTCTTCGAATCCAATACAGCTCGGCTTCGTGAGATCTTCATCCGTAGTCAGTGGTCCCTTTCGCTCACTCTTGTGTCTCAGCTTGCGGTGAACCTGCAGGATCCAGGCTGTGGTTCGGTGAAGTCGCTGAATTGAGCTGTAGTCGTTTTCATCTAGTATGGCCGGTTCAATTGGTGACTGCCAGTTTGCAAGACGTTCGCAGCACTTTTTTCTTCCAACTCACAAGGAATTCTTCCTTTGGTATCGTCCTTGGGGGCCACATTGCTTCATTCATTGTAATCCATGTGGGTCCTTTCACCCAGCTGATTGGTGATGGTTGCTCGGCAGATATTCCCCGTGTGATGAGATCCGCTGGATTGCCCTTTCCAGGATGATGTCTCAGTTTTGGTTTGTTTTAGCATGGATCTCCCGCGCTCGATTCTACGAACAAACTGCTTCCATCTGTTGGCGTCTCCAAGGATCCCAGCACAACGCAATCATGGAATCCGTCCAAAAATGCGTCTC